>CAUYTI010137811.1:0-10093 GCA_963575145.1 Galago senegalensis | reverse complement strand
CTGCCTCCCAAGTAGCTGGGACCACAGGCGCCCGCCACAACGCCCGGCTATTTTTTGGTTGCAGCCATCGTTGTTTGGCGGGTCTGGGCCGGGGATTCGAACCCGCCACCTTAGGTGTACGTGGCTGGTGCCTTAGCCGGTTGAGCTATAGGCGCCGAGCCTGTTTGTTTGTTTCTTGAGACAGAGCCTCAAGCTGTCCCCCTGGGTAGAGAGCTGTGCTATCACAGCTCACAGCAACCTCCAACTCCTGGGCTCAAGTGATCCTCCTGCCTCAGCCTCCCAAGTAGCTGGGACTACAGGCGCCTGCAACAACTCCTGGCTATTTTGGGGTTGTAGTTGTCATTGTTGTTTGGTGGGCCGAGGCTGGATTCGAACCCTCCAGCTCTGGTGTATGTGTCTGGTGTCTTAGCTGCTTGAGCTACACGCGCCAAGCCAGCCAACTAAGCTTTATTTTTTTGAGACAGAGCCTCAAGCTGTCCCCCTGGGTAGAGTGCTGTGGCCTCACAGCTCACAGCAACCTCCAACTCTGGGCTCAAGCGAGTCTCCTGCCTCCGCCTCCCAAGTTGCTGGGACCACAGGTGCCCGCCACAACACCCGGCTATTTTTTGGTTGCAGCCATCATTGTTGTTTGGCGGGCCCAGGCTGGATTTGAACCCGCCACCTTAGGTGTATGTGGCTGGCGCCTTAGCCACCTGAGCCACAGGCACCAAGCCCAGCCAACTAAGTTTTTAAGAAACTTGATGAATGGAACCATATGATAAGCCAGCCTACCGATCTTTGACTTTTAGAAATTAGTCAATGACACAAAAGAACTAAAAGTGGGAACTCAAACAGATACTTGTGCACTAATGTTCACAACAGCCTCGTTCCCAAGGTCCAAGAGGGGGGCAGCCCAGTGTCCAGTGACCAGTGAGGATAAACAAACAAATGCAAAAGTGGATATCTATATAATGCAACTTTATCCAGCCTAAAAAAGGAAGGAAACTCCTCATACACTGTGACATAAAGACATTATGCTAAGTGAAAAAAACAAACACAAAAGGACAAGTATTGTCCACTTATATGAGTTACCTTGGATGTCAAATTTATAGAAAGAAACCAGGAGGCAGAGGGCAGAAGGGAGAATGGGAGTTTCTGCACCTGTTGAAATTTTTTTATGGTTTTTGTGGTGATTTGCATTATGTAATTTCTTGTGGTTAATGTGGTGACTCAAATTATGTAATTTTGGTGGGTTTTTGCAGTATTTTGGCTGGAACCCACCACCCCTGGTATATGGGGCCAGTGCCCTAGTCCTTAAGCCACAGGCACCACCACGAATTATGTAATTTTATAATGTTATACCAACCTTACATTTTTGAGATAGGCCCACCTTAGGTATGATGATTTATTTTAATTTATTTTTCTTTTAACTTTATTTCTTCTAATTTTTTTAATTTAATTTTTAATTAAGATCATAACTGTATGCGTTTATGGAGTACAGTGTGATTTGATATACAATGTGGAATGCTTAAATGAAATTAATGCATCTGTTACCTCACTTACTTATTTTTTGTGGTAAGATGTTTAAAATTTACTTTCCATTATTTTGAAATATGCCCTTGCATTGTGCACATCAGGTGAGATCCCACCAAGTGTCCTCCATTATTTTTCTTATGCATCACTGGATTCCATTTGCAACTATGTTCATGAATGAGATTCACCAGAAATTTAATTTTTTGTCCCATTTCTGTCCAGTCTGCATATCAAAGTTATGTTAGTCTGATTAATCTGAGTGTCTCTCACTTTCTTACTATCTGTAATAATTCATACAAGATTGGAGTTATCTGTTTCTTGAAAAGCAGAATTTGCTTGCAAAGCTATTTAAACATTTTGGGGGCAGGAAAAGAAGATTTTAAATTAGTGATTACGTTTCTCTGATTGCTGTAAGACAACTCAGGTTTCTTTATTTCTTTTGGATTCCATTCTGGAAAACTATTTTCCCAAGAAATAATCCAGTTCATCCATTGTCAAATGTGTTGGCATCAAGTTCATATAATAGCCTCATATATCTGTTCACTCACTGACACATCTAGGGTCAAATATATTTTTCCGCCCTGGTGTTTTTCTCTTCTGTTATTCTTGTTAATGTTTCCAGAAGCTTGGTTTTATATTTATTTTCCAAAACAAATCAATGTTTGGCTTTGCTGTTGTAAATTTTATTTTATCTGATGCTGACTCAACTAAGCTTTCTCCCAGTCGCAGCCTCTGTCCCTGGACCTTTAATTTAAAAAAAAAAAAAATGTTTTAGGAGGATATCTCAGAATTGCATAGAACTGATTTTTTTCTCATGCAATGTGACCATATTTTTCTTTTTCTTTCTTTTTTTGCAGTTTTTGGCCGGGTTTGAACCCACCACCTCCAATACATGGGGCCAGCACTCTACTCCTTTGAGCCACAGGAGATGCCCACCATCTTTTTTTCTTTATCTGGAGCATTTGGTCTGCTTCTCTCTTTGTGTGATTACAGGTACATCTGGATTTATTTGCTACATCCCATGTCCACCTCCCCCACCCATTCCTCCTTTCTGTCTTCTTTTGGGTTAATTTGTGTGAGTTTTCTTTCCCTCATCTCTATTTTCCTTCCTGGCTGGGTCTCACTTACTCTTGTGTCTATTTTATTAGCTTAAAAGTTAATGTCTGAAGTTAACATCTTTGCCATCCCCCCCATCCCCACTGGGTATTCTCCCAAAACCAGACCTCAGCATGTGTCACCCACCAGCCAGCTCACAAGCTATTGTTGCCCAGCGCCTGTGCTGGGTGTGACTGGTGTGCAGAGTCAGCCCAGAGGGCTAGGAGCAGCCCCCCCCCAACCTCTCTGCCCACCTCAGACTGGCCGCACCCAGCTTGCCAGACAGAGCCCAGTGGCAGGAAGCCATACAAACACAGGGCGGGCACCAGCTCTGTTCCCAGGAGCCAGGCCTCAGATCCTATCTGGCTCTCGTCCTGCCTTTGTCCAGCTCTGGGGACTTGGCACCCAGGTCTGACCTGGGTCTGCACTTGTCCAAACAAGGATCAAGCTAGAGCTGGACACCCAGGGACCAGCAAGACCACTGTAAGAACATGTGGAGCCTCTCCCAGGCCTGCGGCACCTCCCAGAGTCTGCTCTCAGGCTGGTAGGTGCCCTGGGGAGGCCGGAAGGACTGGAGCGTGCACCGTGGACACCTGCTCATGTGTCCCCCTTGTTGGTCCCCTTCAGGTCCCTCTTCTCCACACTTCACATACCAAAGATGCCTGAGCCGGGAAAACCCGGCTTTATGACTGTTCCTGGCTGGCCTGACCCCCGCAGCACATGCTGGTGGGAGGAACGTCCAGTTTAAAGAGGACACTACTGCAGGCCGGTGCTCACCTCTTCTTATCCCATGCTCAGATGTACCAAGCTTGCAGTGCAGAGACAGACCTGGACACTGAAGTGACAGTGGGTAGAGAAGGGCCGGGCAGAGGGGACATGGGCATCTGCCTGGAAAGCTGGGAGATTGCAGAGAGGATCTGCCCACACACGGGTTTAGAGGAGTGAGTAGCAGTTCCCCAGGGCAAAGATGGGCACTGGCGCCTGGGAAATGGGAGGCCCTGGGCAGCAGCAGGAATAGATTCTGGGAGGTGGTGGGGAGTAGGGCAGTGGTATCATCATAGCCCACAAAATCTCAGACTTCTGGGTTCAAGGGATCCTCCTGCCTTAGCCTCCAGGAGTGTTAGGATTACAGATGTGAGCTGCTCTACCCAGCCAGCTTCTTCTTCTTCTTCCTTTTTTTGAGACAGAGTCTCACTATGATGCCCTGGATAGAGTGGTGCGGCTTCACAGCTCACAGCAACCTAAAATTCTTGGGCTTAAGCAATTCTCTTGTCTCAGCCTCCCAAGTAGCTGGGCCTACAGGTGCCCACCCCAACACCGGGCTATTTTTGTTGTTGTCATTGTTTAGCAGGCCTGGGCTGGGTTTGAACCCGCCAGCCCTGGTATACGTGGCCGATACCCTAACCACTGAACTACGGGTGCAAGCCCAGCTTTTTTTTTTTTTTTTTTTTTTTTTTGAGACAGAGCCTCAAGCTGTCCCCCTGGGTAGAGTGCTGTGGCATCACGCTCACAGCAACCTCCAACTCCTGGGCTCAAGCAAGTCTCCTGCCTCCACCTCCCAAGTAGCTGGGACCACAGGTGCCCGCCACAACACTCGGCTATTTTTTGGTTGCAACTGTCATTGTTGTTTGGTGGGCTTGGGCTGGATTCAAACCTGCCACCTTAGGTGTATATGGCTGGCGCCTTAGCCACGCGAGCCACAGGCGCTGAGCCAAGCCCAGCTTTTTAAGGTGAGGTCTTGCTGTGCTGTCCAAGCTGGTCTCAAACTCCTATGCTCAAGCAATCCTTCTACCTCAGCTTCCCACAGTGCTGGGATTACAGGCACAAATCACCACATCTGGTCTGTTAATCCTTCTTCAAACATCCTGTAGATTTCTGAAGCCATCTGACCCCAGGCTTTTCTTTGGGGAAGAAATATTTGAAACTTCTCTTTTCAAATTTTTTTGATTGCTAACTCAAAATTTATCAAGTTTGGGAAGTTGCCAGCCTTGATTTATTACTGGGAATCAGCCATTTTTCTTGACTGTTTTCCCCAGGTCGCTGGAAGCATTTGGTCAATTTTCAGAGTTGCAAAAAAGTTGATCTTTGAGTCTTTGCCAATGTTTTTATCGCTTTTATGGAGAGTGAAATTTGGATCTCCTTACTCCTCTGTCTTCACCGATGATAATCCTTAGTTGGGAGTAGACAACAGCATTCAAAATGATGAGAAATTTGGGCAGTACCTGTGGTTCAGTGGGTAGGGCACCGGCCCCATATACTGAGGGTGGTGGGTTCAAACCCGGCCTAGCCAAAGTGCAACAAAAAGGTAGCTGGGCATTGTGGCAGGCACCTGTAGTCCCAGCTACTTAGGAGACTGAGACACCTAAGCCTAGGAGCTGGAGGTTGCTGTGAGCTGTGATGCTACGGCACTCTCCCGAGAGCAACACAGTGAGACTCTGTCTCTAAAAAAAAGAGAGAGAGAGAGAGAAATTTATTTTAGTTATGATGGGAGGCAGAAGGATGATGGTTGGGGAACCAGAGCAAACTTAAAAATTAACTGGTGGGGCGGGACACAATTACAAGAGGGACTTTACCTAACAAATGCAATCAATGTAGCCTGGTTCTTTGTACCTTCAATGAATCCCCAACAATAAAAAATAAATTTACTGGGGGCAATGATTCTAACTGTAGAGCCCAACAATGTGCATTTAGGGGCTGGGAACAGGTGTTCAGAGGACCCCCTCGGAAAGCACCGGGTTGAAAGAAACAAAAACAATAAATAGGGCGGTACCTGTGGCTCAGTGGGTAGGACGCCAGCCCCATATACCGAGGGTGGCAGGTTTGAACCCGGCCTGGCTAACTGTAACAAAAAAAAAAAAATAGCTGGGTGTTGTGGTGGGCACCTGTAGTCCCAGCTACGAGGGAGGCTGAGGCAAGAGAATCGCCTAAGCCCAAAAGCTGGAGGTTGCTGTGAGCTGTGACGCCACAGCACTCCACCAAGGGTGACAAAATGAGACTCTGTCTCTAAAAAAAAACAATAATGAACAAACAGGGAGGTTGAGAAGGGGAGAAGCTACACACACTTGTGCATTTCATGTTTTTACAGAGCAAAGTAGAGAGGAAGTGTCCACAGTCACGATGTGGAGCGCACACTTTAGAGTTACGAGGTAGCCATTGGAAGAGCCGGAAACAAAAATAGTTGAAACAAGCCACCTGCAGGCAACAGAGCTGGGGTAAGACAGGGAAGCTGTTCACCGACTTCTTTATAGTTTGAACTTTCTTCCTCAAATGCAGCTGTTCTCACTATAATAAATACAGAGGAAGTCTATGGGACAGCCAGTCAGAGAGGGCTGCTGGTCAACAGCTCTGCCTTCCCTGCCTGCTGCCTCCACCGACTCGGCTCCGCTGACCACCCATCCACCAGCAGCTGAGGCCAGAGAGTGCACCCGGGCTCCTAGGAAGGGCCCTGCAGAGCTACAGCCCCCTCCTTTAGCATGGCACGGCCTGTCCACCTCCTCCCAGGGTCAGGCACCAGCAACAGAGTGCAAACAAGACAAGAGGATGCTGGAACACCAGGAATTGTCAGTCAGAGTCACAACCTGGAGTCACAGAGCTCTGGACAGAAAGGAACCTTCCCAAGGTCATGTGGTGACCCAGTCCTTTCCAGAATCAGCAATCTTTGGGGCTTAAAAACATAAATGTCAAATCTAAAACAGGCGAAGTTGGGGCGGCGCCTGTGGCTCAGTGGGTGGGGCACCAGCCCCATATACTGAGGGTGGCAGGTTCGAACCAGGCCCTGGCCAAACTGCAATGAAAAAGATCTGGGCATTGTGGCAGGCACCTGTAGTCCCATCTATATGGGAGGCTGAGGCAGAAGAATCACCTAAGTCGGCTCGGTACCTGTGGCTCAAGTGGCTAAGACGCCAGCCACATACACTTAAGGTGGCAGGTTCAAATCCAGCCCAGGCCCTCCAAAAACAACAATGATGGCTGCAACCAAAAAAAAAAAATAGCCAAGCATTGTGGCAGGTGCCTGTGGTCCCAGCTACTTGGGAGGCTGAGGCAGGAGACTCACTTGAGCCCAGGAGTTGGAGGTTGCTGTGAGCTGTGATGCAATGGCACTCTACCCAGGGGGATAGCTTGAGTCTCTGTCTCAAAAAAAAAAAAAAAAGAATCGCCTAAGCCCAAGAGCTGGAGGTTGCTGTGAGCTATGACACTATAGCACTCTACAGAGGGTGATAAAATGAGACTCTGTCTCAAAAAATAAATAAATACAAATAAATTAATTAATAAATAAAACAGGTCAAGCACAGTGGCTCACACCTATAGTCTTAGTACTCCAGGAGGCTGAGGCAGGAGAATTGCTTGAGCTCAGGAGTTCAAGAACAGGCTGAGCAAAGCAAGACCCCATCTCTACAAAAAACAGAAAAACTATTGGGTGCTGTGGTGTGCACCTGTAGTCCTGGCTACTCAGGAGGGTGAGGCAAGCGGATCTGCTTAAGCCTAAGAGTTGGAGGTTGCTGTGAGCTGTGAGGCCATGTCACTCTATCAGGGCAACAGAGTGATACTCTGTCTCAAAAAAAAGAAAATTTTTTTTGAAACAAACTTTGTGTGGAGGACAGCCCTGGGCAGTTGGCTTACATTACGACACACGGACCCACCAGCCAACTGTTGTGAGGTCTGGGAAGAGGGGCGTCCAGCAGTGCGTGGGAGGACCACAGCATCCAGGCAGGGATGGCTGAGTCTAGGCGGGATGACTATGGGACAGCTGCACCCCCAAACTACGCAGGCATGTGGCTCCTGGGTTTGAAGGGCTACTTCCTGGATGAAGGGGTCTAGACCGTCCAGCCCAAAGCCCCAGTGCCAGAGGCCTGGCGTCCTCTCCACGGTGGAGGTGTTTTTCCCTTCCAAAACATCCTGTGCTAATCCAGCATGGGAAGTGCCTTACAACAGAACAGGCGAGAAAGCCCCCACCCCCATGGTACCCAGAGTCGGGGGGGGGGGCAGGCATGGGGAGGGAAGGCAGCCGTCAGCAAGAAGCAAGGCCAGAGTGTTCTGGCACCCCAGCCAGAGTTGACGCTGCTCTCACGAGCTGAGTAGCTGACATGGGGGGAGTTAGTGTTTGGGGGGTTTGCTCACAGTGCTGTGAGGATTTGGGGAGGGCCATGGGAGTGGGAAAGGCTGTCAGATGACGCAGCTCTGGAGTGGGGACTGTTGACTGGGCAAGCTTTGAACACAGGAGGATGACAGTATGTCCCTGCCTTGCTGACAGACAGGAAGATGCAGTGACCTGAAATGCCCCACCGGGGCCATCTGCCTTTGGCTCTGCAGGCCCGAGGCCCGAGCTCCACAGACACCAGGTACAACCCCTCCCAGGGGTCCCCGCCAGATTCCAGTACACAAGGTGAATGCTTTGCTCTTTAAAAAGGACGCCCAACAGTGTCTGTGGCTCAAGGAGTAGGGCACTGACCCATATACCTGAGGTGGTGGGTTCAAACCTAGCCCTGGCAAAAAAACTGAAAAAACTGCAACAATAAAAAGAATGCCGGAGAACATTCTCTTAAGCAAAGTGTTACAAGAATGGAAAAACAAGCACCACACGTGCTCAGTACTTAATGAAAGCCAGTAGATTAACAACTACATGCTCTGGGGGGGGGAGGGGGACCTGGAATTCAAGTTGGGAGAGAGGGTTGGGTAAATTCCCACCCAGCGGGTACATAGCACAGGTATACATACGGCATGCTTCCTGGGTGAAGGACACAACCATAACTTGGTCTTTAACTTTACAAAAGCAAACTGTGTTACCTAATTTTATGTATCTTCACATGAAGCTGACATTTCCTATGGGTCGGGTGCGGTGGCTCACACCTGTAAGCCCAGCACTCTAGGGGGCCAAGGTGAGAGGACCACATGAGCTCAGGAGTTGGAAACCAGCCTGAGCAAGAGCAAGACCCTGTCTCTACAAAAAGTAAAAAAAATAGCTGGGTGATGTGGCTGGCACCTGTGGTCCCAGCTACTTGGAGGCTGAGGCAGGAGCATCACTTGAACCTGCAGATTTGAGGTTGCTGTGAGTTGTGATTGCACCATTGCACTCTAGCCTGGGTGACAGAATGAGACCCTGTCTCAAAAAAGAAAATAAAAGAGCCCTTATTTTTGCCTTTGCTGGTGATGGTTCTTGTCTTCACCCTGGCTTCGGGACTGGAGAGACCAGCTCTGCTCGTCCTCTGTTCTGGGCCAGGTTTGGGTTGGCACCTGTCACCTGCAGCCTCTTTACCTGCCATATGAGGTGACCTGTGCATCACAGGTGTCACGGGCACAGGGACAAAACCATCCAACCCGACCATCCAGTGACATGGGCTATAGCAGGTGCCCTCCCCTGGCACCCGTCAAGGGCCGGGCCCTGCTGAGCAGTGCACACACACAAGCTCACCCATCAGGGCAGCCCTGTAGAGAGGGGACACAGGGACATGACCTGGAGCTGTAGAGCTATAGGACTGGGATCTAAGCAGGCAGCTGGCTCCAGTCAGGGCTCATGGCCATGTGCAGCTCTATGTGAGTCCGTGAGAATGTCCCTGGTCTCTCTGTTATTTACGGGGTCCAGTAAAGCACAAGACAGCTAATCCCAGTAAATATTTGCTGAACAAATGAATAGAAATGGGTCTTCCTATGCCTTGGGTACATAAAGTAGACTGTCATTAAAACTAAAAGAAACACGAGTAAAAAGTCACAGAAAGACACTAGAACATCCCCAGCAGCCACGATAAAACCAGCGATGACTTGTGCCTGAAGGCATATGACCAACCATAGCCTTCATACCATAGTTTATGGGAGGTCCAAATGCAGAGGGGAGACATCCCAAACCAGCAGGGATCCTCAGTGGCAACTAGGAAGACCCCACCCTGCAGGGGGGGGTCCCCCCCACCCAACACAGGCCTTTGTGTTGGTTTTCTATTGCTGGTGTGGAAGTGGAAATGGAGCAGCTTAAAACAACACAAATTCTCTGGGAGACTGGGGCAGGTAGATTGCCTGAGCTCACAAGTTCCAGACCAGCCTGAGCCAGAGCCAGAGCTTGTCTCTAAAAATAGCTGGGCGTTGTGGCCGGAGCCTCTAGCCCCAGCTACTCGGGAGGCTGACACAAGAGAATCATTTAAACCCAAGAGTTTAAGATTGCTGTGAGCTGCAACGCGACAGCACTCTACCTAGAGCAGCAAAGTGAGACTCTGTCTCAAAATTATTAAAAAAAAATCTCTTGGTGAACCATGTTTTATCTAGAGCAAATGTGAGGACCAGATCAACTCCATTTTGTTATTCACATAAGTTCTGTTCCTGGGCCCCTGGCCTCCTGGGCTCATCCTGCAGCCCTCCGCATTCCATTCTTAGTTGCTTATTCCATTCCTAGTTGCTCAACATCTGCAGGGCACACCCTGCAGCCCTCCTCATTCTTTCCTGGTTGCTCAACCATGTAGTGCCACCTTGGGCAACAGAGCAATAAGCCCCCAATTCCTTG
>CAUYTI010137810.1:0-33714 GCA_963575145.1 Galago senegalensis | reverse complement strand
GAAGGAGGCACGGCTCACCTGATGAGTGAGGATGGGGGACAGCTATTAACACACATGGAGAGTCACTCAGTGCTCACAACTCACCTCTCCCTGTGTGGTCCAGGAGTTGGGAACCACAGCCTTTTTTTTTTTTTTTTTGAGACAGAGCCTCAAGCTGTCCCCCTGGGTAGAGTGCTGTGGCATTACAGCTCACAGCAACATCCAACTCCTGGGCTCCAGCGAGTCTCTTGCCTCCGCCTCCCAAGTAGCTGGGACCACAAGCGCCCACCACAACGCCCGCTATTTTTTGGTTGCAGCCGTCACTGTTGTTTTGACAGGCCCAGGCTGGATTCGAACCAGCCACCTTAGATGTATTTGGCTGGCGCCTTGGCCACTTGAACCACAGGTGCTGAGCCAGCAAATGCTTATTTTGAAGGAAAAACAATCAGGACAAGCACTAAACTTTACCTAACTAAAATAGACAAGCAGTCTTTTTTAAATTCTGAGATGAACAATAACTCAAGATTAGAACATATGTATATTCAAGAGAGAAAGGAGAACATATTAAGTGGTAATAAGCTCCCTTGGTGAGGACCGTTGGCTTTCAATCTTAGGAGTCTCGATTTTAGGCTGAGAACCGTGGAGGAATCACTGCAGAATTACGAGTTAAGGAATGAACGAATGAAAAGTCAGCGACAATTACGAGGTGCATTGAACACACAGTTTCGGAGCAGGGAAACTTGTTAAAACGTCTTCAACCGTGTGGAAAGCATGACGGGACCAGTGCCTGAAAGGGCCTGGAAGAAGAGAAGCAAAGAGCTTTAAAAGGACGACTCGGATAGGATTTGAGGGGAAGAGAAAATCAACCAGACATGACTTAAAGATTAGTGCCTGTATGTTTCAAAACTCCGACCTGAAGAGGTACAGAAAAGTGAGACGAATGTACTTTGGGGAAAAGCTAAAGAACTCACTTCCCGGAGTTAGTGGGAGATTCTGAGGTCTGACCCCCGCAGAACCCCGCGCAGCGGGCCCTTCTCCAACCCCAGGCCCCCCACAGACGCCTTGGTCTCCCCTTGCCTGCCCCCGGCCTCTTCTCACCGGTTCGGGCCTTCTCTTCGGTGCGGCAGAGAACGCTGCGAAGGCTTGAGGTAAGGTTTATGGCGGGCTCTGAGCTCCCAGAATACCACGCGTTCCCAAAATGCCGCGCGCAGGGCCCACCTCCTTCCTTTCCTCAGTGGTGAGCGTGTCTCGCCTCTGCTTCTTCCTCTCTTAGCCGGCTGGAAAACGCGAGCTCTAGTACAACAGTTCCGGCACTGGAAGAGAAGGCTGACGACTGAGCCCGGGGGCCGCCGGAAACACCGACCCTCGGGCTAGCACTGCTGGAGAAAGGGCTCGCGTTTCAAGCACTTCCCCAGCAAGGATGGGCTGGACGGGAAGGCGGTAAGCTGGGGCCTGGGCCCTTGGATCTGGCGCGGCAGGAGTTGGGGCTGAGGGTCAGGACCTCCCTCACAGTTTAACCTTTGTATCCCGGCACCACTAGCAAGAGGCGCTCCGCGCGAGGTGAAGCATCTCGTACGGATAAACAGATATAGAGTAGAGCTGCGACCTGCCCAGGGTCGTCCTCAAAAGGAGTCGGCGTAAATGCTCTGGGTGGGACCAGGGCTTAACACCTGAAACTGGCTAGGGACTGAGGCCCGGTAGAAGCCGGGCTTGTTGTGGGGAAGAACCTCTGGGGAGCGTAGGTTCGCGAATTGCCAGAGCCTCGGGGCGGAGCTCCAAGAAGGGGCGGGGCTTCGGGGAACCAGTCAGGGAGGGCCGGCGCGGCGGCGCGAGGACTGGGTGAGGGGCGGGGCCCTCAAAAGCCGAGGTTGCGATTGGCGGAAGAGGACTTACATCAGGAGGCTGAGAGCTGCTAGGACTCGAAATCTGGGGAAAGAGTGGGGCGGGGCTTCGGGAAGGGGCGGGGCCTCCAGAGTCGAGACCTGGAAAGGCAGGGGCGGGGCTTGGGGCGGCCCAGCCGACGCTTAGCGTTTTCCCCACTGCTTCGGCGGTGGCGGCGTAAGAGGCGGAGGAGGAACTCTCTACACGCTCTGGCCGTTCTCCGGCCCCAGCTGTAACCGAAGCTGCAGCCCGCTCCGGGCCGGGGCCATGGGCGCCCTGCGCTGCCCGGGTCATGAGGACGGAGGCGGAGGCAGCGGGCCCGACGCTCGAGCCCGGTCAGTGCCTCTCCGAGGGCCCAAGCCTCACCCAGGGAACGAGGGAGGACCCGCCCTAGCGCGGGGCAGGGTCCAGCTGCGCGACCTTGGGTAGACTCTTGCCTGTTCCTCCCACCCTACTCAGGTCTTTCGGGGTTCCTGATACTCCCACGGCCGGGACCCGAGTCTGCATGGTAGGAGGGTCCAGGTGGCCGGAGTGCCACCTGCCGCATAAGCGAAAAACTCCTGCTGGAGCTTCTTTGGGAGATCCCGTGTCTTAGAGGACCTGGAGGGAACTGAAGCTGAGAATGTCAGGGAACTGGCAGAGCGCTCCGAGCAGTGGAAGGACCCCTTCCCGTGGGCGCCCATACTCTGCGTTTTTGTCTTGTTCCAGTTCTTCACCCTCTGGTTCCTTCTGCCCCGCGGTAGCCTGAGTCCCTTTGGAGCGCAGAGCATTCAGTAGTACCTTGGGCATTAGTTTGCTTGCCGGAGAAGTAGGGGAGGAGGAAGACGTGATTCTCGCTCTGCTTAAGGCACAAGCTTGCTGAGAAAGGGAAAAGGGTAGTAAACTCCTAAGATGAGGCACCCATCCTTGGGAGAGGTCAGGAGCGTATGGTCCCAGGGAGTGTTCTCTTTTGTGTTTGTAGTGTGGAGTAGAGTCTGATGCTATACTGGGTCTACGTCCCTATTCTTCCAGTGGTCTGTTTCTGTGATCTTAGACAAGATACTTGCTTTTCCTGATCCTCAGTGGAGTAAGGGCTCACATTTATAGGGAGCTTTCCGTAAGGCTGGTGCTGTGCAAAGTTGTTTACACGCAGCGCCTCAGTGCTCATAATGTTCCTGTGAAGGATGCTACTATCCCTGCCATTTTCACTTTTGTGGATAAGCATGCTGAGGCTGAGAGAGGTTAAATATTCAAGGTCAGTGGACCTTTGTTCTCTAGAGATGGCCCCCAGGTGAAGCCAGACCAGTGCCTTTCAAGCACACTGTAGCTTTCAGGTGGGGCAGTTCCTTGTCTCCAGGCATCAACATCTGGTAGTGGCTTCGGCTCAAAAGGCTAAAGCTGTTCTCGGGACAAATGCCAAGGCCTCGCCTACCTTTATCACTCCCCACAGGAGTGTATCTAGATCCCACCTGCTTGAGCCAAGACTGGGGATGGCCATCTGTGGATGTTTAGCCCTTTAGGGCCTCAGATCAAGGTGTTCTAGGGCACAGGGCAAGGAAGAGGAGGGGCAGCCACGTCACTAAGGGCCCTAGAGGGGCCTGCACCACGTTTTATAGCTGGCATATGCAATCCTGTCTCCTCTATTTCCCACTGAAAAATTCTCAGTCTGCCCATGGGGAAAGAAGACACCACCTCCAGGACTCTCCTGAGATCAGGGCATTGGGTGTTCAGAGGGGGAAACAGCATCCTAGACTAAGGGATATTTGAGTGCAAAGCCCGGGGAGTAAACAGCCTGAGTAGAGACAAACAAAGGCGGTGTGTGGCTGTGGTGAAGGGTTCTTGACCAGGGTTGGGGTGCTGCAATGATAGCACCCCCTGCATAGAGATCTTCCATTGCTCACCCCGTTGTAGGCAATTACGTTAGAATACAAGTCTCTCATCATACTGGTTTTGTAAAAGAAAAAAATAGAATATGATTTCCTAGAGGTTAGGGCTTGGGTATTTAGTTGCCCTTGTGTCCCCAGAGCTTAGTACACAGTAAGTGCTTAATAAGTTCATTTCTTCCAGCATTTATACTGAGTTACTCCTACCCAGTCCTGCTGGGTGATTTATAAACAATAGAAATTTTTTTTTTTTGAGACAGAGACTCAAGCTGTCCCCCTAGGTAGAGTGCTGTGACATCACAGCTCACAGCAACCTCCAATTCCTGGGCTCAAGTGAGTCTCCTGCCTCAGCCTCCCAAGTAGCTGGGACTACAGGTGCTTGCCACAATGCCCGGCTATTTTTTGGTTGCAGCCATCATTGTTATTTGGCAGGCCCGGGCTGGATTCGAACCTGCCACCTTAGGTGTATGTGGCTAGCGCCTTAGCCACTTGAGCCACAGGCGCCGAGCCTAAACAATAGAAATTTAATTTTTCAAACTTCTAGAGACTGAGAAGCCCAAGATTAAGGCTCTGGCAGGTTCGGTGTCTGGTAAAGGCAGATAGTAGTACAATGCCGTCTCAGTGTCCTTACCCAACGGAAGGGGTGGAAAGGAGATGAATGCTGTATCCTCACAGGGTAAAAAAAGGGGGGACATGGCCTAAGCCCTTTTATAGGGCCATCAGCCCTTTTATGAGATAACAAATCATTCACGAAGGCTGAGCCCTCATTACTTAATCACTTCCCCAAAGGCCTCACTTTTTTTTTTTCTGAGACAAAGTCTCACTCTGTTTGGTGCTTGGCATCTTAGCTCACAACACTCTCCAATTCTTGGGGCTCATGCAGTCTTCTTGCATCGACTTCCCTAGTAGCTAGGCACCTGCCACAATGCTGGTAGTTTTTCCATTTTTAGTTAGAAATGGGTGTCCTCTTTTTTTTTTTTTTTTTTGAGATAGTGTCTCATTATGTCACCCTCAGTAGAGTGCCATGATGTCACAGCTCACAGCAACCTCAAACTCTTGGGCTTAAGTGATTCTCTTGGTTCAGCCTCCCAAGTAGCTAGGACTACAGGTACCTGCCACAATGCCTGGCTACTTTTCTTGTTTGTTTGTTTGCAGTTGTCATTGTTGCTTTAGCTGGCCCAGGCTGGGTTCGAACCCGCCAGCCTCAATGTATGTGGCCAGTGCCCTACCCACTGAGCAATAGGCGCTGCCCGGTGGCAGGGGAGTGGGGGAGGTGGGGAAGGTGAGGGTGGGTGTCTCACTCTTGGTCAAGCTGGTCTCAAACTCTGGAGCTCAAGTGATCCACCCACCTCAGCCTCTCAGAGTGCTAGGATTACAGGCGGGAGCCACCACCCCTGGCCAGGCCCCCCTCTTAATATTATCACAATGAGGGTTAAGTTTCAAAGTGAATTTTTTGGGGGTCACATTCAAACCTTAGTTCCTGCCCTTAGGAAGCTTACAGATCAGTGAGGAGACATAGTGGCTTTTTGTTGTTGTTACTTTTGCTAAGCACTGTGAAGGAAACGAAGAGGATGTTGTGAAGAGGGCCCCCACACCCTCCTTTGTCAGAAAAAACCTCTTAGAGGAGGAGATTTTGATGTGGGACCTAAATGACAAGAAGCCTTGAGAACAGCAAGTGTGTGTGGGGGGTCCAAACAGCGAGCCATACATGCAAAGGCCCTGGGCAGAACGAAGCCCAATTGGTTCACATGGTAACTGGAACACACAGGTAAGGGCCAAGATAAGGCTGGTGGGGTCTGGGTTGGGCAGGCCCTCCAGGCCTTGGTAAGGGTTGAGAATTCTTTCTTTTTTTTTTTTTTTTTATATAGAGTCTCACTCTGTCACCCTGAGTAGAGTGCTGTTCCATCATAGTTCACAGCAACCTCAATCTCTTAGGTTCAAGGAGCATCTTGCCTCAACCTCTTGAGTAGCTGGGACTATAGATACCCACCACAACACCTGGCTAGCTTTTCTTTTTTTTTATGACAGTCTCATTATGTCACCCTACGTAGAGTACCGTGGTGTCACAGCTCACAGCAACCTTAAACTCTTGGGTTTAAGCAATTCTCTTGCCTCATCCTCCCAAATAGCTGGCACTACAGGCGCCTGCCACAACATCTGGCTATTTTTTCTTTTCTTTTTTTTTAGCAGGACCATTGTTGTTTAGCAGGACCGGCCTGGGTTTGAACCCAGGTGGCCGGCACCCTAGCCACTGAGCTACGGGCCCTGAGCCAGTTTTTCTATTTTTTCTTTTTCTTTTTTTTTGCAGTTTTTGGCCAGGGCTCAGTTTGAACCCGCAACCTCCAGCATATGGGACTGGAGCCCTACTCCTTGAGTCATAGGCACTACCCCAGTTTTTCTATTTTTGGTAGAGATGCTTTTGGAGTCTCACTTTGCCCAGGATGGTCTTTTTTTTTTTTCTTTTGGAGACAGAGTCTCACTATGTCACCCTTGGTAGAGTGCTGTGCAGCAACCTCAAACTCTTGGGCTTAAGTGATTCTCTTGCCTCAGCCTCCCAAGTATCTGGGACTACAGGCGCCACAATGCCCACCTAATTTTTTTTGGGGGGGGGGGTTATAGTTGTTGTTTTAGCAGCCTGAGTGGGGTTCTGATACCAACCTGTCTCCATGTATGTGGCTGGTGCCCTAACCACTGAGCTATAGGCACCGAGCCATAGGTTGTCTTGAACTCCTGAGCTCAGGTGATCCACCTGCCTGGGCCTCCCAGAGTGCTAGGATTATAGGTGTGAGACACTGTGCCTGGCCAAAGAGTGAGAACTTTATTCTAAGAGCAGTGGAAAACTGAATGAGATCCCTCCAACTGCTGTGTGCCCGAATGGCAGAGGGACTGGGAGTATAATTTAGAGCAGAGAGGGCAGGAGTCAGGCAGAACTGAATCTATGATAATGGGAGGAGGGCCCTGAATGAAGGGCCTGGGTTCCTTTTAGAGGCACCTGGGGTAAGGAAGGAAGGGCATGAAGCCTCAGCCCAGCCTGGCTTAGTTAGTATACCAGGCCCCAGCGGGGAGAAGGGTGCACATCAGAACCTGCACAGTGACTTGTACACGTTTCTGCCCTGAGTGCTCACAGCACCCTGAGGGCTGGTGTCTACAGTGGTCCATTTCATAGAGGAAGAAGAAGGCACAGAGAAGTCAGATGACTGTTGCTTGTGCCACCCCACCTCCCATGGGCTGTGCTGCATGCCTGTGGAGGAGAACTGCCTCCTATGAACTGTAAGCAACCCAGCAGGGTGCAGACAAGCTCTATGTGAGGGTTGCATCCTGTAAGCCAAAGTGCAAACTCAGGCTGGGAGGAGTACAGATGAAGGAGAGGGCATAGCCAGCCCGGGGTCAGGGAAGGCCCTGCAAGTGGTGGCTTCTGAGCTAGGCTTGGAGGATGGTAGGAACCTGGGACTCAGACAAAGGCTGGCAGGTCAGAAAGGCCAGGACAGACTTCTAGGACTAGAGAGCAGCCCTCCTGGTTGGGGCGTGCAGGGAGTGGTGGTAGCTGGGTCTGGCATAGCTGGGCTTCTGGGACAGTGCTACCTCGAGCTGGTCATGTGATCCTGGACACACTCCAGAGACCCTTAAGATGGAGAAACAACTGGGCTGGGTTTTCACGTGCTGAATGGGTGTCATCAGTGGTGGCAAGCTGAGAGAAGTCCCTTCTGGTTCTTTTCTTTTGAGATAGAGCCTGATTATGTCACCCTTAGTAGAGTGCTGTGGCATCACAGCTCCCAGCAACCTCAAACTCTTGGGCTTAAGCAATTCTCTTGCCTCAGCCTCTCAAGTAGCTGGCAGTACAGGCGCCTGCCACAACACTGGCCATTTTTTTGTTGCAGTTATTGTTGTTTAGCTGGCCCGGAAGGGTCTCAAACCTGCCAGCCTTGGTGTACGCGGCCGCACTGAAACCTCTGAGGTACAGGCGCCGAGCCTTCCTTCTGGTTCTTTCAACTCTGAACTTTGCCCAGCTTCACAAGATGGTGGAGGAGGACCCTGCATCCCATGTGTCTGCTTGCCCCCACCTCGGACTCAGCACATGCTGTTCCCCTTCTGCTTGTGCTCCCTGGCTTATACTTCTCTCAGGCTTACCCCTGCCACCTTCCCTAGTCTGGGTCTCTATTTATCTTATGTATGTTTTTGCCATCCACCAGGACAAAGATTTTGTATCACTCACCACAGTATCTCCAGGACATGTGCCAGACACTTGCTAGACTCTCGGGAAATATTTATCAATTGAATGGCTGAATCAGACCAAAGTCCCCGTTTAGGGATGGCCAAACTCAGTCCAGCAAGAGGAATCCAGCCAGTGGCAGAGTCGGGATTGGAACTCTAGATTGGGCCCTTTCTCCTCCACCTCACAGCCTGGGGAGGGCAGACTGAGAAGTCTCCCAGGGATGGTGGGGGATGCAGCTTGCAGGAACATTCCACAGGCTACATAGCTTATATACTAGTCCAGTCCTCTTGGCCATGCTCTTCACACCCTGATGGTCCTGCAGCCTTTGGAGTCAGGCGAATGTCTAGGAGCGTTGTGAACTCAGAGACATGTACCTGCTGAGTGCTGCCCACGTGCTGGCCCCGGAATGAAAGCAGGAAGCAAAACAGCCCTGTCCCTGCCTCCTCAGGGTGCCTGCCGAAAGAAGGGCTCTGAGCAGGAGACCTAGGGGCTGTGAATGCACATAGTGGGACACTGAGCCCATGGGAGGCGACACTGTGGAGAAGTGACCTCCAAGGGCAGGAGTTAGTTCAAGTACCTGGAAAGCCAGGAGCTTCCAAGTAGAGGGACCAGGTGTGCAAAGAGATCATGACAGGTGAAGGAAGGTTCTGTCTGGAGGATGGTCTGCTGAGGGTGAGAGAAGGCAAAGACGTGGAGGGTGCTGGGCAGCAGCCATCAAGGTGTTGTCATAAGGTGTGGGACCTGGTCCAGTGGGGGATTTTGAGTAGGGCCAACCAGCTATGGCTGGTGTTTGGGGAGATTGCTGCTGTCATAGGGGGTGGGGGGCAGAGGGCTGTGACAAGGCTCCTGAGCCGCCCTGTGGGTTGCAGACAGTGGGAGTGATGGGGGCAGGCTGTGTGCCAAGAGTCTGCACCCTCCCTCTGTTTCTGTGCAGGGGACTTTGTGCAGCTGCCTGTGCCCGTCATCCAGCAGCTCTACCACTGGGACTGTGGCCTAGCCTGCTCCAGGATGGTGTTGCGGTAAGTGGCCAAGCCCAGGGCAGGGGCCCAGACCTTCCCTATGCACACCATATGCTCTGGCTTGGGGAGGCACAGGAGAGACCTGGGTGGGATTCATTGTGCATATAGCTGCCTTGGTTGGCACTTGAAGGAGGCCCAGCTTCTACTGGAAGATGAGCTTCCCAGTCTCATCTGCAAAAATGATCAGAGTGGAGTGGGCCTTCCAGGTTTCCACTGTGGAAATGGCTGGGAACTCTGGGAAGAGCCAGGAAGTCCTAGGTGCCTAGGCCTGGCCCACAGAACAGCCCCATGATTGGGACAAGGGGCCCTCCACCCTCCTGGACTCAGTCTCCTAGAAGACTGGGGTGCTGACCATTGAGTTGGAGCTGTGTGACTATCACAGGGACTTTGACAGTGCCAGGGGGAATTCAGCCATCACCTGAATTTTCAGTTGGCTACACGGAACCCCAGATGAGCTGCTCCCTCATCTGTTTTACATCTTGGAATTCCTGGAAAGATGGGGTTCAGCCAAAGAGCTTTGTGCCTAAAATTTTGAAAACCATTGATGATTTTCATCTCGGAGACAAGGCTAATGAGGCCAGAGAAGACAATGCCTTGCCCAAGGTCACACAGCCCATAAGAGACAGAGATGTAAGGAGCAAAATCCAGGCGACTCCAGGGCCAGCACAGAGCCCCTGGCAGCCCAGGCCCTGACAGTCCTCAGGTTGTTTTCAGGCAGACTGTGGGCAGGACATGGGGCTTCACGATGGAGGGAGCCTTTGGGGAGTAGGAACTCTGATGGTGGCTCTTGGGCTTGTGGTGGAGGGCAGTCGAGCCAGCTTCCCCTTAGAGTGAGCCCACCTCTGTGTGCCCACAGCTACTTGGGCCAGCTGGACGACGGTGAGTTTGAGAGTGCCCTGCAGGAGCTGCGGCTGACCAGGAGCATCTGGACCATCGACCTTGCCTACCTGATGCGCCACTTTGGTGTGAGGCACCGCTTTTGTACCCAGACCCTGGGTGTTGACAAGGGCTACAAGAACCAGGTATACGGCCAGCTCCTGGGCCTTTCTGCCTGGGACCACACAGAGGTACAGGCCACTTGGAGCAGTGGCAGATGGCTATAGGCAGGATTTGTGAGCCAGACAGAGCAGGTGATCTGGATGTCCTTCTTGCCAGAGGATCTGGGGTGCTAAGTCCTGGCTTGTGCCCCCTCAACCCCCGCCTTCCTCAGCCCTCAGAGGATGTGCAGAGGCCACCTCCTGTGTCCTTCCCTGCCGTCCTTACACCACACAAGGCAGACCCAAGATCTCAGAGCCTGTCATTCTGACCTTGTCTGGACATCATTTGCCCATTTTCTTCCTGCTCATCAGGACAGCCAGCTCTAAGCTGGGTGATTGGTATTCTGAAAGAAACCCAAAAAATTGTCTTGTCTTTCTTTTGAAAAATAATACCAATGTAATCAGCCATGTCAACAAAGTGTTCCAGGACCACACCTGGTTAAGCTGAGCTATGGGCTGAGGTGCCCCTGGAGGATACTGTCACGTCCCTGCCCTTGCTCACTCACTACAGGCCCACCTGTTCAGCACCTACTGTGGCATAAAAGCCTGAGGGTGGCTAACCTTCCTCAGGGAGCTGTCCAGCTGCCCACCCACCTCTTGAGCACACTGCTCCTGCCTCCATGTGGTCCTGTACACCTGCCGTTCAGGACAGACACAACGCTCTGACAGGTGTGCCATGTGCCATCTCCTGCCATCTTCACCTCGGTAGCATGTTCTTTGCTTCATCCACGTGGGGCAGGAGCAGCCAGAGCAGCAGCTGCTCCAGCCTGCCCTCTCTCTTCAGTCTTTTTACAGAAAGCACTTTGACACAGAGGAGACCCGGGTGAATCAGCTCTTTGCACAAGCCAAGGCCTGCAAGGTGCTGGTGGAGAAATGGTGAGCTCCATCTCCCTCCCCACCTGCCCGCTCACCAACAGACTTGTGTTGGGGGGTGGGGAGGGCATGGGATGGTATCCAGGAAAGGCTAGGACTCTGGGATTAGGCAGAGCAGAACCTGGTCTTCCTACTGGGTAGCTGTGGGCACTGACTAGTCCCCCTGAGCTTTGGTTTCCTCATCCATAAAGTGGGGATCAGTGAGGCCCTATGACCTAGGCTCTAGCTTGTGATGGAGCCACAATTGAGCAAGACAGACGGAGGCCACCCTTGGGTTGTTCACAGAGAGGTAGCATGGAACAGAACACAGGAACCCTAAAGAAGGGGTGATGGCCTGAGGAATGTGCTGGTACGATGATTGATAGGACAGGAGCAGGAGGGCCCAGTGTATAGGCTATCTAGGGAGGCCTGGCTCCTGAATCTGCCCACAAACTTGTGACCTCACAGGGCCTCCCCTTCTCATGTGCTACAGCTGGATTCAGGCAGACCCTGGGAGCAGCTTGCCCAGATGTGGGTGGCCGCCTCCTTCAGGCTGGCCATGCGGGCCATGCTCAATCCTGCTGTCTCTAGTCCCTGGTCAGGCTCAACAAAAAAAAAAATAGCCAGGCATTGTGGTGGGTGCCGGTAGTGCAAGCTAGTCGGGAGGCTGAGGCAAGAGAATCCCCTAAGCCCAAGAGCCAGAAGTTGCTGTGAGCTGTGACGCCACAGCTGGACCACTCTCCTCATAAGTCCCCTTTCTTTACAGATTTACGTTTTCATTATTAGTAATACGTAACCGCATGATATGTAATTTGGAAAAATGGAGGAAAAAATTCTACACAACCTTTGGCTGCATTAGCACAGGAGGGAAAGGCAGCAAATGTTTGCTTAGCTGCGGTGACAGGAGCCATCTCCTTCAGTGAAGAAGCTGTCTCTGTATCCATTTCTCTTTTTTCTGTCTTGTTTTTTTTTTTTATAGAGACAGAGTCTCACTTTGTCACCCTTGGTAGAGTGCCATGGCGTCACAGCTCACAGCAACTTCTGGCTCTTGGGCTTAGGGGATTCTCTTGCCTCATTCTCCCAAGTAGCTGGCACTATAGGCAACCACCACAATGCCTGGCTATATTTTTTTTTTTTTGCTGTTTTTGTTGCAGTTTGCCAGGGCCGAGTTCGAACCTGACACCCTCAGTATATGGGGATAGCGCTCTACTCACTGAGCCACAGGTGTTGCCCTGTCCCCATTTCTCAGAAGAGGGAACTGAGGATGAGAGAGACCCACCCACAGTCACCCTAGCATCCTGGCTGCAGTGTGATCTGAACCCAGCATTTCTACAATTACTGTGCCATGAAGCCTGCAACTTTTCCTTCTAGCCCAGTCCCTGCTATTTCCCTATAGCTGGAATCCTGCTCTTGTATGTGTTATTGGGAACTCAGCCAGCTATTTTGTTTCAAAGACCAAATGGGAAAATGGCATGTTTCCTTGGCCAAGGCAGCAAACCAAACTGCCACATGACTCAGCTGTGGCCAGAGCTGGGCCAGGCTACGTGGGTGCTGATGCTGCTACTCCTGGGGAGTCCCATTGGGTGGGGAACCCGCAGCCTAGGGCACCTAGGGCTGTGACCACAGCCCCTTCTGGGTTTTTATTTGGATTTGCTGCCTGTTGGAGGGCACAGGACATTGCAGCATTTATAAGTCTGCCTCAGAGTGAGGGTGGTGGCTTTAGGCAGCTGTTACTGCTAACCTGCCAGCTGGCCCTTCCCAGGCAGCCCCTTTTGCCACAAGAAGCCTTAGAATAAAATAATAATACACCTTTCGAGGAAGCATTTGGTTTTGAAACTGGCTAAGCTCAGATTTGGGGGATGAAATTGGGCCAACAGTTTTCAATGTAAACGACACATGATTAAGGGTGGAGAGACAAGGCTTTGCAAAAAGAATCCACTAACCAAGCTGTGGTGGGGCTCCATGTGCTACTCAAGTGGTTCTCTTCTGGGCTCTCCTTGAGCTGACCTCCTGTCCCCACCAAGGGCCTGACAGGGCCAGCTTGGTCTTGTGCACACTCAGACACATGTACTTCCACTGGTCTCATGCATGGCTTTGGGCTGAGCCTGGGCCACAGTGACAAACAGGACTTTTCCCATCTGCACAGAGCTCAGGGTAAAGGGATAGAGGAGCTGGGCCCCAGGCTTTGTAACATGGGAATGAGTATAAGTGAGGACCCACTGACACCCTCCCTCCCACAGCACGGTGAGCATGCAGGACATCCAGGCACACCTGGCCCAGGGCCACGTGGCCATCGTGCTGGTGAACTCAGGGCTGCTGCACTGCGACCTGTGCTCCAGCCCTGTCAAGTACTGCTGCTTCGCCCCCAGCAGCCACCGCTGCTTCTGCCGCACTCCTGATTACCAGGGCCACTTCATTGTCCTGCGCGGCTACAACCGGGCCACTGAGTGCATCTTCTACAACAACCCGGCCTACGCTGACCGTGAGTCCTGGGAGGGCAGCATGGGGTGGAGTAGGGCAATCTACAGTCACGGTCCCAGATGCCTGCCTACACGATCCCTCCCACAACCTGCTGTGGCCAAGACCTCCATCCCCACCTTTCCCTACAAACCTGGAGCCACTCCAGCCTCCTCCACATCCTAGCCAGCCCATATCACTGCCTGCATCCCCACCTCACCATCCCATGCTGCACAGGCTGCAGCCCCCTCCTCCCAAGATAGCCAGCACAGTCCTCAGAAAGGGAAGTGTCCAGACCCAGCCCCTGATCCTGACCTAGCCAGACCTGCCCACCACCCTGAGGGCACGGGAAGGGCAGCTCCAACTCACACAGGTTTACCTAGCCAGGCTCTATGGCCCAGAGAATGTTTCTCCCCTTCTCTGGGCCTCACTCCAGCTGCTAAACCAAAGAGGGGTCAGAGGAAGCTCATGAAGGCCAGAATAGGCGAGGAGTGGGTAGAGGACTTGAGCCAAAAGGGGTAGTCACACATGTGTGACATATACTCACCCAGCTTCCCTGGGCACCAGCAGGGTGGTGCTCTTCCCTACACACTGACCCCATTCTGTCTGCCCCTGGCAGGAATGTGCAGCACCAGCATCAGTAACTTTGAGGAGGCCAGAACAAGCTATGGCACAGATGAGGACATCCTCTTTGTCTACCTGGACAGCTGACAGCTGGAACCTGGTGTGCTCAGGCCCTCAAACCCCACCCCCACCCCAGCAGGGCCCACTCAGGATGTCCTGGGCCAGGCCCAGGGCAGCTGGAGCTGGGAGGTGGAGCTGCGGCCTCAGCCCATCTGGCAAAGCCCCAGGAAACCCCAGAAGATGGTGGCAAGGCTGCTGCGCCCACCAGTGCTATGTGTTGTGATGCTGCTTACCCTCAGCACCTGCTGGTTGTTGGAACCACTCTTAAAGCATCTGATAGGATCCTTTCCCCAGAAACCCAGGCCTGACGCCATCTGTGCCTGGAGAAGTCCAGCCCCAAGGGTGCTGTTGTTGCCTTTGAGCTGGACCGAAGACCATGGAAAGGCCTAAGCTGGTCTCCTCACCAACACTGTAACCAAGCCTGGAGAGAGAAGTCGATTGACAGATAACACTTGTCAAAGACAGCATCTGGGTGTTGGGAGACAACATAGCTGACCGCAAGACCCTGGGAGTGAGGACTGTCCCAGGCCCCTCTCTCCTGAAGTGCTGCAGAACCCCCTGTCCCCTGTGATGGACGCTACCACCTCCTCCCGCCTCCCAGTGGGCCTGAGTTTCTGTAGCTGGTTATGGGGTCTCTGGCATAGACACACCTCACAGCCCTCACTCTCCCCTGTGGAGTCCCAGCCCCTGGGGACTCTGAGGCCCCCTCCAGGTCCTCCAGCCCTGTGGCATGGAAGGCTCTCAGGGGCATGAGCTGGGCCTAATGACCAGCAGCACAGAGTATGCTCTGGGAATAAACAGCTGCCTGGGCCCCAAAGAGTCCCCCCACCCAGAAGGCCTCCTGATACCAGCCTAAGTCCTGACAGCAGGTCCATCTTCTGAGTGGGGTGAGGGGAGCTCCAGGTCCTACAGGGCATCCTGCAGTCGGCCACCCAATCTGGCATCACACCAGGGCTTCTTGCACAGATGCTAACTCTCCTATCTTGACTGAGAAGGGGGTATCTGCCCAGGATCACACAACACAACAGCACATAGCTTCAACAAGCTTTTTCCTTTTTTTTTTTTTTTTTTTTGGTTGGGTGGGGGAGTGTTTTTAGGGGTTTTGAGATTTGAGTTTTCATTTTTGAGGGGTGAGGATCACCTCCAAGTAAAAAATAATAGCAAGAGTGAAGGTACTTTGGAACCACTAACACCTCTTCACAGGGCAGGTAAGCCAGGCCAGGTTCTCTTTCAGAGGAGGCTTGTCTGCATAGCAGGCCTTTCACCTCACAGATGAGAAAGCAGTCCAGTCTGGGGAGAGTCTGCCTAGCACGGTGGTGAGGCTGGGTTTTACCTCAGGTCTGTACCTAAAATAAGGGAAAGGGATAATTCCTAAAGGGGCTGGGGACCCCCACCCCGTGGCCTGCCTCTTGCACAAGAGGACAGCAACACCATCCCTGCGCTCCTGTGTTTTCCTGTGCCCAAGGTGAGGCACAGTGGCAGTTGCTATACCTGTCAGCTTGTCCCTCCCCACCACAATGGTTCTCAGGGGCAAGGGTGGGCTCTGCTAATGAGGGCTGTCAGACCACTGAGCCGTATGGCACCAGGCACAACCTTTGGCCCAGAGGGAGATGCTGCTGGCTGAGCAGCCAAACTGGGTTCCAAAGACTGGTGCTGGCATCAGACTGGTCTCATCAACATTGCCTTAATGCTGGGTGGCCCAGGATCCAGGAACTCTGGCTCCAAGCCTAAGAGTACCATACAGCAGCTGTGGAGTGTGGGGTAAAACTGAGAATGGCTATGTGAAGGGAACCAGTGGGAGGAAGTGACAAGTTTGGGACAGCTGGGTATGAGTGAGGCAGAATGCACATGCTGGTGGGGCTGCTGGGTGGAGTAGTCACTACGTCCACCCAGGACATTTAGAAATGCTCGGTCCCTGGGCCCAAAGGACAGCTTTTCAGGGAAAGCCACAAGTTAGAGCTAAGATTAATGAAAAAGTTGCCCATGCCCAAGATGCATCAGCCTGCGGAGGGTCACAGACAGGATGTAAGCCACACTTGGGTTCTTGCACAAGTCACAAAAACGAGACCAGAGAGAAAGCCTGGATGTCAGGGACTTTTGCCCACAGCTGCCCAGCTGGTTCACACTGGAGCTCAGTGTAGCCTCAGAAGCCATGAGAGACAGCGGGCTTTGTTCACTCTAGCCACAGGGGGATGAATGAGATCTCTTGCATTGCACAGATTTTATACATAAATATATTTTGTTTGTAATGAGCCATTCTGAATAAACATTCTCACTGCAAAAATTCAGTGGCAGCCCCTGGCTGGCCTTCCCACAGCTGCATTAATCTGCAGAACTGTCCCCTTCCCAAGTTCTCAGCATGAACACAGGGGAACCCAAGTCAATGACTTGCAATTCCCAGACTTAGCTGGAACTGGGATCCAGGTTCTTACCAGGCCCATGTTCCTCCTGCTGAGGTCTCCACATTTGTGCAAAGCCTGGACAAGTAGTGTTGGAGGTAGAAGGGCTTTAGGGCTTGGCTCTGCCAACTGCACCAAATGCAATTGGAGATGAGGGAAGGAAGTACTGGGCAGGAGGGACAAAAGCAGGTGGGGTGGTGAGTCTAGCATAGTTGGCTGCCCAAAGCATGTGGTTGGTATTCAGACAGCGTGGGATAGACCCCTGGAAATCAAGGGGCCAGCCCAGAGCAGAGATCTGAGTCCAGATGCTACACCAGGGACAAGAGGGCACACATACCACCCTACCCTGCTAATTGTCCAGATTGCTTTGAGGTAGGGTATGAAACCCAGCTTCCTAGTAAACCTGCCAGTCCATGTGGCAGCTCATGAGGCCAACTCTCCCTTGTGCCTCAAGATCCCAGGGAACACCCATGCCAGGGAGAGCCCCTGGGGTATGCCACAATTACACATATGATCAATGGCTTTGTGCAATTTTATTTTCTATTGCTGCTTGACAAATTACCATCAAAACTTAATAGCTGGGGCAGTGCCAGTGTGTGGCTCAAAGGAGCGGGACACCGGCCCCATATACCAGAGGTGGCAGGTTCAAACCTGGCCCCGGCCAAAAACTTCAGAAAAAAAACAAAAACTTAGTAGCTTAAAACAAACATTTCACAGTGTCTATGGGTCAGGAATCTGGGTGCAGCTGAGCTGGTGCCTCTGGCTCAGGCTTTTTCATGAGGTTTCAGTCTCCCGAACACTAGACTAGGCCTGGAGCATCTGCCTCCAGGGCTGCCTAGGACATGGCAGCTGATGACCTAAGAGGGAAACAGCCAGAGAGCAGGCACCAGGGAGTGCCCAGATGGAAGCCGCAGTCCTGTAACCTAACTGGAAGTGACACCCTATCACATGTGAAGTATTCTATTTGCCACACACACAGGAGGTGAGCTCCCTGGGGGTCTTAGATGCTGTCTAGTATGGTGGACAAGGGTGGTTCCACTTACTAAAGCGTCCCTGCAGACCATCTTGTCTAGCACATCCTGAGACTTAGCACACCAGTGGCAGGAAGTTCTCTACAACAGGGTGTTCTGTTCAGTCTGGTTTACCACACCCTCTAAGACAGTAGTTCTCAACCTGTGGGTCATGACCCCTTTTTAACAATGAAAATACATTGCACCATTAGGAAGGTTGAGAACCACTGCTCTAGGAGGCTCCATGTATCCTGTGGCCCATTGTTACTTAGCCACAGAGTCTGCTTTTATTTTTGTGAGATACATGGACACTTGGGTAACCACTGGTCTTGTCCAAGGGGGGAGACTGGCACCCAGAAAAGGGTAAGAACTACCCAAGGTCATCCCTCAACATGCTCAAGACAGATCCAAACACATCATTACTGTTCTCCCCAACTTGTGGCCTACCCCATGGTCTGAAGCAATGCCAGTGACCCCATGAAGGCCAATGTCAGAGGAAATGGAGTAAATTCTGAGTTCTAGAGTCAGAGGCTGGGCTGCCGCTGGCCCCCAGGGCCTATCTCAGGTAGAAAGGAAGGTGCTTGGCCAGGTAACCAGGAGAGTGCAGATCCTTCTGCCTGCCTGCTGGCTCACACCTGTCTGGGCTGCCCCAGCTGCAGCATCCAGGCACACATCATGGACTTGCCCCTACCCTCCAACTTCAGAACAGAATTGAGGAAATCTGGGAAATACTGAGACATCACCCTGCCCAGGTGCTGGTCCCTAAGGCCCGCATTATGGAACCAGCATGGACTTGAGTGTTCAGGGAAAACCTTAATGATAGGTCCAGATTGATGGCCCCTCTAATAGCTTTTGCTCTGTCTTAATCTGTGTGTCAACAGCCTAGTTCTCAGTAACCTCAAACTACTGGGTTCAAGTGATCCTTCTGCCTTAGCCTCCCAAGTACCTGGGACTACATGCATGCACCACCACACCCAGCCTCAGATTTAGGTCCCTTTTTTTTTGAGACAGTCTCAAGCTGTTGCCCTGGATAGAGTGCAGTGGCCTCACAGCTCACAGCAACCTCAAACTCTTGGGCTCAAGTGATTCTTTTGCCTCAGCCTCCCAAGTAGCTGGGACTACAGGCACCCGCCACATCGCTTAACTATTTTTTGTTGTTGGTGGTGCAGTTGCCATTGTCCTTTTAGCTGGCCCAGGCTGGGTTTGAACCCACCAGCCTTGAACCCGCCCAGCCTCAGTGTATGTGGCCGGCACCCTACCCACTGAGCTACTGCCCAGATTTAGGTTCTTTAAACTCAGGGTTTTTTTCCTCTTATAAAAGCCTTTTCTAAGTACAGATCTTTCTTGGCCTCCTTTGAAATCGAGGCTTAGAGAGTCAATGAAAGACTTGACTTAGAGAGTCAATGATGGTACTCTGGCCGCTGCTATTGCTATAATAAACCATCCTTTGTCTCTGACCCAGGAGTGTCGTGTCTTCTGTCAGCGTCTGCAAAACTGCGGCAAGCTAACTTGCAAGTAAGACCCTTCATTGTTCTAGATAGTTTTGGTGACAAAGATGAGAGGCCAACTGCAACAGGACTTTCCAGAAAAAGACAAACAAGAGCCTCGCAGGCCAGTGAACAGGAAGTCCTCGAAACTTGGTAACTGTCATGGTAATGGGGCACTTTATGGTCCTTCACTGTATTGCCTGTTAATTAGGACTGGGGGAGAAGGTGCAGGGCCTGACCCAGGAGGTAGGTCCAAAGACGGCTGCCTGGAGGGAGCCCAGGTTGCACCTCACCTTCCTCAGGCAGGGATACGCACTCATCTGGTGGCCACTGTCCTGTCTTTCCGTTGTAACTAATAGTGCTAAAATTCACCTTGGCAGACAGTTCTAAAGATACTTAAGGCTCGGTGCCTGTGGCTCATTCGGCTAAGGCATCAGCCACATACACCTGAGCTGGCGGGTTCAAATCCAGCCTGGGCCCGCCAAAACAACAATGACGGCTACAACCAAAAAATAGCCGGGCGTTGTGGTGGGCACCTGTAGTCCCAAGTACTTGGGAGGTGGAGGCAGGAGACTCGCTTACGCCCAGGAGTTGGAGGTTGCTGTGAGTTGTGATGCCACCACACTCTACCCAGGGCGACAGCTTGAGGCTCTGTCTCAAAAATAAATAAATAAATAAATAATAAAATAAAGATACTTCAGACAACAGTCATTGACATATGCACCTACATAGAACAGGAATAGTGTGGGAAAAGTTGGAAATTCACGTCCGCGGGGAAAGAAAGCAGACGATTTCTCAGAACGCTGGCTGCCTTGCTCAGGCAGGGAGGGTAAGTACATCATGCTTACAGAAGAGGAACAGCACAGCTGGGCTGCTGTCTCTCATTCCAGCTCAAATCCATTAGGAGACTACTGTAGAAGTTCTCAGAGTTTTGTTTTGTTTTTCAGTGAGTTCTGGCTGCTTCTCTCAGGGAGAATCCCCCAAGATAAGCTCATATTAGAAGGCTGTAGGTAAGGCAGCGACTGGTGTATGGACTCTCACTGCCTTAGATGGGGTTTGCACTGCTCATAAATGTGGCCCACTGGAGGATGGGAAACTGACCCAAAGAGTTCTAGGTAATTTCTTGGAGTTATCTCCACCACCCAGGAAAGTTTCCTAGTCCTTATGTTAGACATGGGCGAAAAGCAGCATTATTCTGACAGCGGGGCAGCAAATGTCTTGGATTAGGGTGGACTTCTCAAAAAGTTACCAGGGCTCATGTCTAGTCTGAGTTAGCTCAGGGACAGCATCCTCCCACCTACCCGGTAACCTCAGCCAGAAAGCCATCTGGAGACTCAGGGGATCTTCAAAGGTAACAATGACATTGGTCTTTTATTTTTTTTGAGACAGAGTCTTAACTCTGTTGCCCCAGGCTAGAGCGCGTCAGTCGGCCTCAGCCTAGCTCGCAGCAACTTCAAACTCTGTAGTAGCTTAGCTTATAGGCACCCACAAAGTGCAGTGGCTCCCACCTATAACTCTAGCACTTTGGGAAGCTGAGGCAGGAGCTCAAGCTCAGGAGTTTGAGGCCAGGCTGGGCAATATACAGAGACCCCATCTCTACCCCAAAACCCCCTAATTAGCTGGGTGTGGTGGCATATGCCTGTAGTCCCAGCTTCTTGGGAGGCTGAGGCAGGAGGATCACTTGAGCAAGGAGTTTAATGCTGCAGTGAGCTGTGATCATGCCATTGCATTCCAGCCTGGGCAACAGAGTGAGAACTTGACTCTAAAAAATAAAAGCAAAATGAAATATCTGATCTATGCAAGGCTTGCTTATAAAATGGAAACGGTAAATTTAAGAATGTGGCTAGCCTGACCCTGGTAACATCTGTTTTACATGAAAAAACTGATAGCTAACCCTTTGGGGGAAACCTGCATCTATCTACCACTGTACCAGAGCCAAGCAAGGCTCAGTTGGGACCTCAATTCACAGAAGTTCTCCTAAATGCCTGGGCCTGGTGGTGTCCAGTGGGCCACGGTGGCTGTTCACCCCCAGAAGCAGCTACACAGATCTGATGATGGATGTGTTACTGGCTACATTTTTTAAACTCTTGGGCTGTTGTCAATGACCTGGTTGTTTGGTCTGCCACTCTGAAAACTTCAAAGGCAGATTAAAGACATTCCTCTTTGAGACCATGAACTGTGAAAATAAACTATGGCTGTGAGTACCCTGGCTGAATCACACGTGTATGTCACAGCCCACTGCTGCCACCACTTGTCAGGGCCCAGGACTGGCCGGGTCTCAGCCAACATGGACTGCTATGCTATTACCTCACTCAGGAACAATTGCTGTTAGGTGCCTGAGGGCTATTTACTTTAGTAGAAGGGAGAGAGAGAGAAAGATAGTCTTTGAGAGTAAAGCAGTCTTAGAATAGATCTTGACAGTCTTTTTTTTTTTTTGAGACAGAGCCTCAAGCTATCTCCCTGGGTAGAGTGCTGTGGCATCATAGCTCACAGCAACCTCTAACTTCTGGGCTCAAGCGGTTCTCTTGCTTCCACCTCCCAAGTAGCTGGGACCACAGACGCCCGCCACAGCGCCCAGCTATTTTTTGTTTTTTTTTTGTTTTTTTTTTTTTGAGACAGAGCCTCAAGCTGTCCCCCTGGGTAGAGTGCCGTGGCATCACAGCTTACAGCAACCTCCAACTCCTGGGCTCAAGCGAGTCTCTTGCCTCTGCCTCCCAAGTAGCTGGGACCACAGGCGCCCGCCACAACGCCCAGCTATTTTTTGGTTGCAGCCGTCATTGTTGTTGTTTGGCGGGTCCAGGCTGGGGATTCAAACCCGCCACCTTAGGTGTACGTGGCTGGCGCCTTAGCCAGTTGAGCTATAGGCGCCGAGCCGAAGACACTTTTCTATATTTCTTCTAGAAGCCTGATGGTTTTCCTTTCATGTTTAGATCTATGATCCACCTCAAATTATTTTTTATGTGCACAGTATCATATCTATCTAATTCCTCCAGTAGGTCAGGGATTAGGGTAAAACGAGTGAGATGCTTACTTTCGGCACAAAATTTAAAATGCACCAAAAACTTAATAATCAAGATATTTAATTCAGTATCATTAAAAAATAAAAATTAGGGCGACACCTGTGGCTCAGTGAGTAGGGCTCCAGCCTCATATATCAAGGGTAGCGGGTTTGAACCTAGCCCCGGCCAAACTGCAACAACAACAACAACAAAAATAGCTGGGCATTGTGGTGGGCGCCTGCAGTCCCAGCTACCTGGGAGGCTGAGGCAAGAGAATCGCCTAAGTCTAAGAGCTGGAGGCTGCTGTGAGCTGTGACGCCACAGCACTCTACCGAGGGTGACAAAGTGAAACTCTGTTTCTAAAACAAACAAATAAATAAACAAAAATAAATAAATAAATAAAAATTAATGCAAAAAATCCATGATGAACCAAGTGTCAAAATTTTAAACCTGATCCTGCACTTGTATAGTCCTTCTTTACCACATCCTCCTAGTCCCCGTCCTTTCCTCCAGCACCATTTATTGAAAAGACCATCCTATTCTCATTGAATTTCATTGTCGAGCCTGTCATAAATCAGGCAAATGTATGTATGTGGGTCTATTTCAGAATTCCATTTTGTTACATCAGTTACTTTGTCTATTCTTGCATCAATACATCATTGTCTTAAATAGATGGAGTGTCTTGAAATTTGGTAATATAAGTCTTCCAACTTTGGAGGTCTTAAAAAATTGTCTTAATTATTCAAGATCATTGGCATTTCCATATAAACTTTTGAATCATCGTTTTAATTTACACACAAAAAATATACAGGGTTTTGATTGGGATTGCATTAAATTTATAGTTCAGATTGGAGTTAACTGACATCAAAAAATAATATTTAGTGTTCAGTATAGTGTGTAAAGTTATATTAAAAAATACTTTTATAAGGCCAGGTGTGGTGGCTCATGCCTGTTATCCTAGCACTCTGAGAGGCTGAGGTGGGGGATTGCTTGAGCTTACGAGTTCAAGACCAGCCTGAGTAAAAGTGAGACCCTGTCTCTACTAAAAATAGAAAAACTCAGGCAAGAGATCATTGTGCCCAAGATTTGAAGGTTGATGTGAGCTCTGATGCTCACATGCTCACCATGGTAGAGCCATGGTACTCTACCCAGGGTGACAGCTTGAGACTGTCTCTTAAAAAAAAAAAAAGGCTGGGCTCAGTGGCTCACCCCTGTGATACTAGCACTCTAGGAGGCTGAGGCAGGTGGACTGCCTGAGCTCACAGGTTCAAGACCAGCCTGAGCCAGAGCAAGACCCTATCTCTAAAATGAGCTGGGTGTTGTGGTAGGCACCTATAGTCCCAGCTATTCAGAAGGCTGAGGCAAAAGAATTGGTTGAGCCCAAGAGTTTGAGGCTGCTGTGAGCTGTGATGCCATGACACTCCACCAAGGGGGACAAAGTGAGACTCTGTCTCAAAAAAAACAAAATTTTTTTCTAAGAGACAGGGTCTTACTATCTTCCAGGCTAGACTGCAATGGCATCAATCATGGCTCACTGCAGCCTCAAATTCCTGGGTTAAAGCAAGCCTCCAAGTTCAGCCTCTCACATAGCTAGGACTACACACATGTACCACTGGGAGCCACACATCTGGCTAATTTTTAAACTTTTTTTGTAGAGCCAGGGTTTTGCCCAGCTGGGTCTCAAACACCTGACCTCAAGTGATCACCCTAACCTTTTTTCTTTTTGTTCATTTTTTTTTTAAAGAAAAAATTTCAAACAATGGAAAGAACATAGAAGTATATAAGGTATTATCATGGACCCATTACCCAGCTACAACTCCCCTACCACATTATTTGGAAGCAAATCACAGAAAATATAATTTCTTTTTTTTTTTTTTGAGACGGAGCCTCAAGCTATCTGGGTAGAGTGCCATGGCATCACGCTCACAGCAACCTCCAACTCCTGGGCTCAAGCGAGTCTCCTGCCTCAGCCTCCCAAGTAGCTGGGACCACAGGCGCCTGCCACAACGCCTGGCCATTTTTTTGGTTGCAGCCACCATTGTTGTTTGGCGGGCCTGGGCTGGGGATTCGAACCCGCCACTTTAGGTGTATGTGGCTGGCGCCTTAGCTGCTTGAGCCACAGGCACCGAGCCTCAACATTTTAATTGTTTAGATGAAAACAAATGTGAGGAACTAGGAAAGTTTGTATGTACATGTAAACGGCATCTACATGGCAGAAACGCCGGCATGATGAATCCACACGCAATCATGTAACTCTTATTCATTTTATCTGATCATAATTTCCAAAGCTTGAATTTTAGCTTTATGACAACAAATCAAAAATATATACCTTAATATATTCTAAAATTTCCAAACTATGAAAATCAATCATTAAAATAGTTTTCCAGAGCATGTTGTTGTGAATTGTAATAAAATTAGGAGTAGGACGCTTTAAGACATGTCAGGGTTTTCCAGAATAGGTACTCCACCACCATTATCTAAAATGTCTTAGGTTATATAATTTCAATGTAGAAAAAAAAGACACTTTGTAAAAACTGCAAAAAAGAATGCTTTGTAAGATAATGAAATAATGTGGGGATGATTCATTCTGCTTCGTTTTTTATAGTAATCGAGGTTCAACATTGCATTAAAAACACACATTAGACCTTAAATTTCCAGCTTTATTGAATTTTGACAAATTTAATTAAAAAGACTTATTAGACCTCACACATTTTAGAAATTACAGAGAAATTAGAACCTTCTCTTTTTTTTTTTTAGTTTTATGATGCAAACTGGCAAATTGCTTCCCCTGATAATTCTTTTCCTTCATGCTTCATGAATTCATAGATTTAGCTATCATGGACCATATATTAAACAAGTATTACAGTAATTTTGCAGAGAACTTTGTTTCATTTCCCTTTTTCCTTTAGTTTATTTTCGGTAAAATGATTAAATTATCTGCATCTTTCTCTTATTTCAAATTGATAATGCTATTACTCAAAATATCACAGTTCTCTCTAAATTTAAAGTGAAGAAAGCATATTGATGAGTAGGCAGTCTTTTGAGGAGTGTTAATTTTTGAAACTAGCTATGGTCTTAAATTCTGATAGCTCTCGCTAAAGTGTAAAGGAGTTTATGCCATTAGGGTGAGTGTCAAATAAAGAACAATTTTCTTTTGACATTGCCATTTCAGACAAAGTCCTCATTGTGTGAAATGTATCTCTAATCTAAGAGGTAGATATAGCTTACTTAAAATATAATTTCTTATTGGCATTAGGATCAAATGTATAAAACAAGAGTTGAATATTTGTCTACCCATTGATGGAAAGTCCTATCATTACAAAGAACATAAGAGATTTAGAAAGACACCAACCAAATAATAATGATGACAAGAACAAAAACACCATGCAACACAAAGCAATGATGCCAAAATGTTTCTATGTACATACTAATTCATCATAAATAGAAGACTTTAACATAAAATAAGACACTGTAAGATTTCTCAAAGAAAAACTTAGACAAACTTACAGATATTAGTCTAGGCAAAGAATTTGTAGAGAATACCACAAATGCAATCACAGCAACAACAAAAATAAACAAGTGGGACCTGATCAAATTGAAAAGTCTCTCCAGAGCTAATTAATATAAGTCTTTATTAACATCAATAGAGCCCATGGACAACATAGAGAATGGGAAAAATATGTTGGTATGCTGTACATCTGATAAAGGACAGATAACCGGAAAGTATAAAGAACTCAAGTAAATCAGCAAGAAAGTATCAAACAACCCTGTTAGAAGTGGGGAAAAGATATGAACAGAAACTTTTTTACGAAGATAAATGACCCATGAACACATGAAAAACAATAATCATCATCTCTAGTCATCAGGGAAATGCAAATTAAAACCACAATGAGATATGCCCTAACCACAAGTGCTGGCATGGATGCAAGAGAGAAAGGAACACTGTTGGTAGGACTGCAAACTAGTACAACCTCTATGGGAAACGTTATGGTAATATCTCAGAAAACTAAAAAAAAAACCTACTATTTGATCCAAAGATCCCACTTCTGAGCATTTACCCAAAGGAACAAAAAAAGACACATCATGAAATTTCATGAAAAAGACACTTGCACTGAGATGTTTCTAGCAGCACAATTCACACTTGTAAAGATGTGGAAACAACCCAAGTGTCCATCAATACATGAGTGGGTCAATAAAGTGTGGTATATGTGCACTTTGGAGTATTATTCAGCCATTAAAAAATGGTTATTTTGTAACTTTTTTTAAAACCTGGATGGAACTGGGGACCATTTTTCTAAGTGAAGTATTGCAAGAATGGAAGACAAACGCCACACGTACTCAATTCTAAATAGAAACTCGTCCATCTCCCAAGTGCACACGTAGAACTAAAAATCAGCAGAAATCAGGAAATCAAGTAGGAGGGAAGAAGGAGGCGGGGTTGGATAAATTCACACCTAACTGTTACAATGCACACTTGCTGGGTGAAGGGCATACTTATAACTTTGACTTAAAATGTACAAAATCAAATTGTATAATCAAAACATGCACAGTCCTGTAATATTTGAGAAAAAAAAGTAATACTTTATTATGATAGTATGCTTATTCCTTCTATAATAGATACAAGACTTGGTTATAAATGGTTGGATCTTCATTCCAAAGGCCCCTATAGCAAGTTAAATGTGTCTTACATTATTTCTAGATAGAATTTATAAAATAAAGAAGTAATTTGGCTGGGCATGGTGGCTCATGCCTATAATCCCAGCACTCTGGGAGGCCGAGGCAAGTGGGTTGCCTGAGCTCATAGGTTCGAGACCAGCCCGAGCCAGAGCAAGACCCTGTTTTTAAAACTAGCTGGACATTATGGTGGGCTCTTGTAGTTCCAGCTACTTGTGAAACTGAGGCAAGAAAATCACTTGAGCCCAAGAGTTAGAGGTTGCTGTGAGCTATGATGCCACAGCACTCTACCAAGGGTGACTGAGACTCTATCTCAATAATAATAATAATAATAATAATAATAATAATAAATCAACATATATAAAAAAGGTAACTTCTCTTTATTTTTGGTCTCTCTCTCCACCTCCCTGCTCCCACCAACCATGTGTGTGTGTGTGTGTGTGTATTCAAACCCTACTGTTGTCCTCTATAATAAAAAAGTATAGATACATTTTATATAAAAAGAATTAGGTTCCTTGCGTGTTTTTTCACCAATTGTGTAATTATTAGCAACATAATCATTGTTTCTCCCATTTCATCATAAATAAATCTAAATTTTAAGTGAAAATATTTTGCAGCATCAAATATTTCAAATTATTTTGAAACATTGAAGCTTCAAACTACATTCATCTTTTATTAAAATTGACATATAAGAAAGCACTGAGTAATCAGTGGCTTGATTGTAATAACTTCTGAATAATTATTTGTCTTCATTCCTTATTAATACATATATTGACCTTTAAACATTTTTTATTAACTTTGTTTCATATGATCATATTTAAATCAAAAATATACTTTGATATTTAATTTTATCCACATTAAATTATGTAAAATCGTTGCTGGCACTTTAAGTGTATTTGCTTTACACATTATATGTCCGAATAATGATTTAAGTTAACAATGGCCATACATTTAGTGTTTTTCCTTCCTAATTCACCTGATACCTAACCTTATATATTCATAGCACTGATTAGGTTCTTATGGTATATTCACTTTTTTTGGTTATCTCATGGTTTTCTTTACATATGATCATAAATCCTTCACTTTCTCTGGAGAAGTGAATGTTGTGGGGAAAAAAATAAACATATATTTTATCAATAAAATTTTCAAAGTCTCACTTGTCATCTAATTATATCTCAATTTTTATATTTTTATCATTTTTCTAAGTTTTATTTTCATTTTCTCTTTCATTTTTTCTATGGGTATGATACCAAATAATATTATCAGGGTTGAATTCTACAGTAGCAATGAAAAAGAATTAAAATTTAGGCAACTCACAGAAATATGGAAACTAAACAAACCACTCTAAAACAACCAGTTGGTGAAGTTAGAAATCACGAGGGAAATTAGAAAATATTTTAAAACATGAAAACACAACATGACTTACCAAACCTACAGGGTGCAGTGTAAGATTACTCAGAGGGACAGTAAAAGCCTACATTAGAAAAGAAGATCTCAAATTAATTAAGTAACCTTCTGCCTTAAAAAATGATTATAGAAAAAGAAGAGAAACTCAATCCAAAGCAAGCAGAAGGAAATACATAGATTAGAGTGGTAATAAAATAATCAGCAAAAACTAATGTTTAAAAATCTTCACGTTGTTTTGAAATTTCTTGTCTATGAAATCCACCCATTTACACACCAAGTTAGGGAAGGGTGAAAATTATCACATATTTATGTTGAAATGTAATAAAATTTTCTTCACTGTAAGTTGTATTAAAGTTTACCTTAAACAATAAAACCGTCTAAGAAATGAAATAAGTGAATGAATAAATTTAAACAATAGCAAAGGCACTGGTAACTCTCCTGGCAATGTGCTGTAGTAGCTGAGAGATTCTAAAGTTCGACTGCAGAGCTAAACCTCAAAGGCCAGAAATTAGACCTTGTTCTAAAGATCATGGACACATTTATAAAAATTCCTTTCAAGTGTCGCCTTAAGACATCCCAGACCAAGCTTTAGATGTCTTGGGTTACCATTCCACAGTAAAGGAGGACAAATCAAAAAAAAAAAAAAAAAAAAAAAAGTTAGTTAAGGTGCAAGATAAGTCTCTACATTTCCATTTTTCCTAGTTCTACTTTATTGGTACAATTGAAAAATAGCTGCTAGAGGCACATCCAGGCATATTAAGGGTAATTCCCAGAGAAGACAAGTTTGGAATTAGACAAGCAGCCAAACCAAGATGTATTTAATGCATTTTGATGTCTGGGGATTCCGATATTTGCTCTGAGCATTATTAATAATACTAATCATAACATATGAGTGCAGTCTGTGTGAAATGATACACTGAGTAAAATCTCTTTTTAATCCTCAAAGCCACCCTGCAAGGTAGGTAAGATTACCATAATCCCCATTTTATAGATAATGAATCTGAGGCTTACATTATTTCATTAACAATGCTCTAATATGTTCCCATGTGTATAATTTTCCCTCTATTTTCACATTTATATTGAAGAGTTTCATATTTATTGTCATGTACTTGGTATACATATGGTAATGTCACTGTGTCTTGGAACAATTAAAATACTAATCCATTGTATTGAAAATAAACAAACACATGAATACATTTTAAGGGTTGCATTTGTTTCTTATAAAGAAAAACGGCAAATCTACCTAGAAAATGATTTTAATGATGAAGCCAGACAAAATAATCTTCTACTTCATCAGAATCAATGTAGCATTATTTGTGCCTAGGTCCACCTCTGTATTTATACAGAGGCCATACTTAAATGTGTACAATCATGTACCCATAGGGCGTGTCAGTCCATGACAAACTGAATAAACCTCAGTGATCCCATGAGAGCGTAATGGAGCTGAGAAATTCCTGTTTCCTAGTGATGTTGTAGCCCTTGAGATGTTGTAGTTATGACTCACATGACTGTGGGATGCTGATGTAAACAAGCGTACTGCATTGCCAGCCAAAAGTATGAAATGCACAGTTATTTACTACTGAACAAACTAATGCTCGATAATGATAATGAACTAACTACCAATTCTACTACTTACTACCAACTTACTACCAATTCTTACTATGAACTTACTTATTCATTATACTACCATTTTAAAATTGTTAGTTTAAAGGGTACACCTTCTACTTAGAAAAACAATTAAGCTTAAAATAGCCTCTGCCAGATTTTTCAGGTGGGATTCTGGAAGAAGCCATTGTCATCGTATGAGATGACAGCTTCCTGTGTGACATCGCCCTGGAACAGTGGGCCAAGATGCGGAGGTGGAAGGCAGAGATACCGATGATCCCTCTCCAGTGTGGACCTAGCCTTAGGCTAGCATGTGGGCTTGTTTGTGTCTTAGCTTATGACAAAAGTTACAAAATTAAAAATAACGAAAATAGGACGGGGGAGGGAGAAGGGAGGGGGGAATGGGAGGAGGGAGGGGGAATGGGAGGAGGGAGGGGGTTTGGAGGGATCACTTCTGAGGTTTGTCTTATAGGGGTACAGGTGAATCTTTCTAAGAGTAGAATGTGAATGTTTTAAAGCAATAACTAAGAAAATGGCATGAAGGCTGTGTTGACCAGTTTGATGGAAGTATTTCAGATTGCATGTGAAAACCCCACACTGTACCCCAGAAGTGCATTAATGTACATAGTTAACATTCAATAAAAAAAAAATAATAAAAAAAAAAGAAAATCCCACTGTTAACATCATACTGAACAATAAAAAAAGAAAGCTTTTTTTCTAAGATCAGGAACCAGATAAGTGTGTCAACTCCTGCCATTTCAATTCAGTGTAGTAGTAGAGGTACTAGCCAGACCAACTAAGAGGAAAATGAAAAAAAAGGTAACGTCCTAAAGCAGATTAGTCAGTTTCATATGCTGAAAGCCTTGCATCCTGGGTATAATTCCCGCTTGGTCATGGTGTATCATCCTTTTAATGTGGTGTTGAATTTGATATGTTTAGCATTTTGTTAAGGATTTTTGCATTAATATTCACCAGGAACATTGACCAGTAGTTTTCTTTTCTTGTGGTGCCTTTGTCTGGTTTTGGTATCAGAATAATGCTGACCTCATAAAATGAGTTTAGGACTTTTGCCTCTTTAGTTTTTTGAAAGAGTTTGAGAAGGACTGGCACTAATTTTTCTTTAAAGAAGATGTAAAGCAGTGAAGCCTTCTGATACTGAGTTTCTCTTTATTGGGAGGTTTTAGTTATAGCTCTGCTTAGACCTTTTATTTGTTCAAGATTCAGTCTTGGTAGGTTGTATGAGTAATTTATACATTTTTTCTAGATCATCCAGTTATCTTTTGGTATAATAGTCTAATTCAAGCTGATAGCAACTATGTTTAATCACATACAAAAACCGTACACTTTAACTCACCACCACACGGTATGTTATTGTTGTAACAATTTACATCTATTGGGCAGCACCTGTAGCTCAGTGGGTAGGGCACTGGCCACATACACCCAGGCTGGTGGGTTCGAACCTGGCCTGGGCCAGGTAAAACAATGATGACAACTGCAACAAAAAAATAGCTAAGTGTTGTGGCAGGTGCCTGTAGTCCCAGGTACATGGGAGGCTGAGGCAAGAGAATTGATTAAGCCCAAGAGTTGAGAGGTTGCTGTGAGCTGTGACGCCACAGCACTCTACTGAGCATGACATAATAAGACTCTGTCTCAAAAAAAAAATTTACATCTATTTATATGGTATACCTTGTAATTTTTTTTGTTGTTTTCCTGGGTAGAGTGCTGTGACATCATAACTCACAGCAACCTCAGACTCCTGGGTTCAACCAATCCTCTTGCCTCAGTCTCCCAAGTAGCTGAGACTACAGGTGCCTGTCAAAACACCTGGTTATTTTTTTCTATTTTTAGTAGGGATGGGGTTTCTCTCTTGCTCAGGCTGGTCTTGAAGTCCTGAGCTAAGCAACGCACCCACCTTGGACTCCCAGAGTGCTAGGATTACAGGTGTGAGTCACCACTTGGCCTCTTAACATTTTTAAAGTTATAGTTTGTTTTTTTAAGACAGAGTCTCCGTCTGTGCCCTGGGTAGAGTGCAATGGCACCCTAGCTCACAGCAATCTTCTCAAACTCCTGGGCTCAGGCAATCCCCTTGCCTCAGCCTCCCCATAGCTGGGACTACAGATGCCTACCACCATGCCTGGCTAGTTTTTCTATTTCTAGTAGAGATGGGGTCTCACTCTTGTTCAGGGTGGTCTTGATGTCCTGAGCTCAAGTAATCCACCCCTCTGGACCCCCAGAGTGCTGGGATTACAGGTGTGAACCACCATGCCTGGCTGTTTTAGTTATTTTTAATATTTTTGTCTTTTGACATTTATATTAGAATAAAAGTGATTTACCCGCCACTGTCACAGTAATATAGTATTCTGTATTTATCTACATGTTTACCCTTGCCAGTTAGTTTCATACTTTCTTATGCTGTCAGGTTGCTGTTTAGTATGTTTTCATTTCAACCTGAAGGCTATACGATAGCATTTCTTTTTTTGTTCATATTTCTTCTTCAAATTTCTTTTTATTTTACATTTTTTTATTAAATCATAATTGTATACATTTATAGTGCTTACATCAAACTGATTAATACAATCATCACTACTCTTACTTATTTTTTGTTGTAAGACATTTACAGTTTCCTCTTAGTTGTTTAAAAATGTACCCTTGCACTGTGCACATTATCTCCCTTCCCCTAACAAACAGCTTCTCCCTACCCCTCCTCCCTCCTATTTACATGGCAGGTGTAGTGATGATGAACTCCTTAAGCTTTTGTTTATCTGGGAAAGCATTTATCTCTCCCTCATTTTTGAGGGCTGAGTATATTGTCCTTGGTTGGCAGTTTTTTCTTCCAGTATCTTACATATATCACCCCATTCTCTTTTGGCATGCAATGTTTCATTTATTTTTGTTATTACGGAGTTCCCTTGCAGGTGACAAGTCTTCTTGCTGACAAAGTCTTTGACTTTGAGCAATTTTTGAATAATTTGATTGTAATATGTCTTGCTGTGTATTTCTTTGGGTTCAACTTATTTGATGTCCTTTGGGCTTTTTGTTCATTTTCTTTTTCAGATTTGGGAAGTCTTCAGCCATTATTTTTTAATATAAGAATTTGAATTCTTTTTATTTTCTTCTTCTGGGATTTCCATAATGCATATGTTGGTTGACTTGATGGTGTCCCATAATCTTGAACTTTCTCCACTCTATTCCTTTTTTTTTTTTTTCTTTTTTTCTTTTTGGTCCTCGGACTAAATCACTTCAAGTGACCTGTCTTCAAGTTCGCTGATCCCTTCGTGTGCTTACTCTAGCCTGCTCTTGAAAGCCTTCTGTTTCAGTTTAGTTACTCTGCTCTTCAGTGCCATAATTTCTGTTTAGTACCTTTTTGATATTTTCTGCGTCTTGAAATTTTCACTGTACTCTAGCCTGCTCTTGAAAGCCTTCTGTTTCAGTTTACTTACTCTGCTCTTCAGTGCCATAATTTCTGTTTAGTACCTTTTTGATATTTTCTGCATCTTGAAATTTTCACTGTGCTCATGCATTGTTCTCCTGGTCTTAGTGAGCATTTTTATGAGAGTTATTTTGAACTTCTGTCAGTTTAATCATATAACTTTGTTTCATTAGAGTTAGTTTCTGGATATTTATCTATTCCTTTTTGGGAACATCTTTGACTGATTCTTCATTCTGTGCATTAGATAAAGGAGCCCCCATTCCCAGTCTTCATGGGCTATTTCATACAGGATAGGATGCCCAACAATCAGCTGGTCAGAGATTCTGAAGATCTTATACAAACTCCTTTCCTCCCCAGGAAGAAGCAAAAAGCTATAGTTTTTGTTAGCTACCTCTATGTTGAGCCAGTGGGGGAGATAATTATGGCACATCGGTTAACTCAAGCTGCCATTTTTACCTTTCTCCAGGAAGCTAGACTCCGTTTGACCTATCAGAACTTCTAGACTAGTAAGACAGATGCGGCTCGGCGCCTGTGGCTCAAGCGGCTAAGGAGCCAACCACATACACATAAGGTGGCGGGTTCAAATCCCCAGCCCTTCCCGCCAAACAACAATGATGGCTGCAACCAAAAAAAAAAAGGCCAGGCGTTGTGGCGGGCTACTGTAGTCCCAGCTACTTGGGAGGCTGAGGCAGGAGACTCGCTTGAGTCCAGGAGTTGGA
>CAUYTI010137807.1:0-57356 GCA_963575145.1 Galago senegalensis | reverse complement strand
GTGAGGTGGGAAACACGACACTGATGATGCGTCACCACACACGTCACACGTGAGGTGGGAAACACGACACTGATGATGTGTCACCACACACGTCACACGTGAGGTGGGAAACACGACACTGATGATGTGTCACCACACACATCACACTTGAGGTGGGAAACACGACACTGATGATGTGTCACCACACACGTCACATGTGAGGTGGGGAAACACAACACTGATGATGTGTCACCACACACATCACATATGAGGTGGGGAAACATGACACTGATGATGTGTCACCAAACACGTCACACGTGAGGTGGGAAACACGACACTGATGATGCGTCACCACACACGTCACACGTGAGGTGGGAAACACGACACTGATGATGTGTCACCACACACGTCACACGTGAGGTGGGAAACACGACACTGATGATGTGTCACTACACACAGTGAGGTGGGAAACACGACACTGATGATGTGTCACCACACACAGTGAGGTGGGAAACACGACACTGATGATGTGTCACCACACACATCACACTTGAGGTGGGAAACACGACACTGATGATGTGTCACCACACATGTCACATGTGAGGTGGGGAAACACGACACTGATGATGCGTCACCACACACGTCACATGTGAGGTGGGGAAACATGACGCTGATGTTGTGTTGTCACACATGAGGTGAGACTGAGCCAGGATGTGAGAATCTCTTAGGGAGAACTTAGGTCCCATTTCCCTCCCCACCCTGGACTTCTCCTGTTTCTTTGCGGAATAAAAAGCCTTCCATTCCTTGAAAAGAATACTTAACAATTATTTATCTTTGAAAATTCTCCTAAACTTCCTCATTTTATTTATTCTTTCTACTTTCATTTATATCATTTCTCTGGCATCTCAGAAGATATTCTAAAAGAGATAATGTTACAAAAAACATAAGGGACTGTAAAATCATAGTCATGTGATTTCAATAATGGTATTTTATCTTTGGGGTCACCCATTCGCTTGCCTTAGAAAAACTCCGAATTTTGCATAGACTGTCTCTAACTTCTCTCAGTGTCTTGAAAATTACAACTTAAAATTCAAATATAAGGTTAGTATGTTTGAGAAATTTTTGAAATTTTAGTCTTTTTTATTGTTATTTTAGTTAATTATTCCTTCATGTAGTAATTATCCCATTGCAGATTGTTAAACTGTGGTTTACATAAACAGAAACTGAGACACACACAAATTGAAACTTTTGTTTAAATAATAGAAATCAAGGTATATTGTATTTTAAATATATTATCAATGAAATTAGTTCAAAGAAGGAACTTAAACATACTGTGTTTACAGCAAGTAAAGCCAATGTTTACCAAAATTTGCTTCTTTTTCACTTATTTAATCTCAGATGACTTTGAAGAACTATTTTTTGTTTTTTAATAGCTTCAAATTAATCACCAAATCTTCATTAAGACCAGCTCCTGGCATGGCTCGTCCTCTCCAGCGTCGCCTTCTCAGCCTCGGCTCAGGCTTCAGAGAGGGTTCCCGGCCTCCCTAACTCCAGAGCACCCGGCCCCACTAACTCCAGAGCACCCAGCCCCCCCTAACTTCAGAGCACCCGGCCCCCTAACTCCAGAGCGCCCAGCCCCCCCAACTCCAGAGCACCCAGCCCCCCTAACTCCAGAGCACCCGCCCCCCTAACTCCAGAGCGCCTGGCCCCCCTAACTCCAGAGCGCCCGGCCCCCTAACTCCAGAGCACCCAGCCCCCCAGGAGCGGGGCCCTCAGCGAGACTGCCACGCCCTGGGTGCAGCGGACGCCACCGACTTTGAAGCACTCTTACGCTAGTTCTTTTCCTAGCATGAGTAGAAGTGATACCACTGTTGTAATAGCTGCTTCTGTGGCTGACAGATGACTGAATGATGAATGGATCCTTTCCGCAGCTATTATTTACTCTCATGATAAGTACCAGCCAGATCAAAAGGAAGCTAGCTCCTAGAATGAAAGCAAAATTGAAAAGAAATTGATTGTACCCTACGGCAGGAAAGGAGATGCAGCTATGTGTGCAGTCATCCTTTCTCAGCTATTTTTATTTTGGGGAATTCACAATTTTTTAAAAATATGTCTGTTATTTTTTCTCAAATTGCAGGAATTTGGGGGTATTTTTGGTTTGTTTGTTTTTTCGAAACAAAGCTTCTCAAGGAAGAGAAAGACAGGCTTACAGAACAAGAGAGCGGGCGAAGCAGGACGCACCGGCCTCAGACAGCGCTGGGCCAGGGCTGCCGGGGCTGGTGGGCAGAAAAGGAAGAATTCTATCACTGACCTGCAGCACCACTGAAAAGAAAGGGACTGAGAGCTGGCCAGGCAGACAACAAAGAAAAGAAATTCTAACAAATAGAAGTTCATTGTATCCACTCGCCCACTTCCCTGTCACTGGAGACTTTGCAAGAAGAGCAATGACGGTGGAGAACGCGTCCCCCTCTTCTGTGTCGTCCAGAGTTTTCTAAACAAGCTGCACCGCGTCTGTGAGGCCTCTCTGCATACAGACTTAATCCTTGTAGGCAGAGTTCCGGAATGAGCCCCCATGACTCACACACTTGGGGACTCCCCTCCCCGGAAGCAATGTGTGTGGGGGTTTGTGAAGGCCATGCAGCGTCCCCCTGGCACTGCACACACCACGTGCAGATGGGGATACCTGACTAGCTGATTCTGATTGACCAGAAGGAGATGAGCTTGGGTGGACCTGACCTGCTTGGATGAGTCAATAAAATAGAAGAAAGCTTACTGACCTGACCTCACAAACTCCAATTATAAAAGTCACCAGGATCTCTAGAGCTGCAAGAAAGCGAATTCTGCAAACATTCTTGTGAAATTGAAAGAGGTCCCTGGGCCTCAGAGGAGGCTCAGCCCCAGCTCACTCCTGAATGGCAGTCTGTAAGACCCAGCCCAGAGGACTACTTTAAACTTGAAACACAAAAACAGTGAAAATATGAATGTGCGTTGTTTAAGCTTTGAAGTCTGCGGTAATCACTTATCCAGCTAGAGAAAAGAACTACACATACATAAAGATACACACACAAGTCTGTTGCTCATTTGTTGCAAATTCTAGGCACGCTTATGGGAATTAAATTTCTTCAGACCTGAAATTACATGAAATAAAACTCTTTATAGGTTGAATAAAATACTGTGTGCAGGAGTAAAAAAGAATTAATAATCATTAGTGCAAAATTATTTCTTATTCAAATGAAAACTCTCTGTCAAGTAAACCTTCTGCCTATGTTTACTAGCTAAAAACATGGCCTCTCTAAAGGGTGAAAATACTATTGAATCCATGTCCTGTCCTTTGAAAACAGCATGTACTAAAAAATGCTAACAATTAAAACGTCAATCAGCTAAGGGCCTTGTCTAACCCAGCACAGTTTTAGACAGATATAAGCAACATTTTGTAAACTTTGGTGTTTTAAAATTGTACATGTTCATTTTAGAGAGGTGTTCATAGACTTAATCAGATAATCTTTGGAGTTTCTTTAGGAGAAATGTAACACTCACAGAACACACCCCAAACATTACCATTTTATCTTTGGGGTTCAGCCTGTCTTTGGACCCATGATAAAATTCATAGTTTATGTGCAAGATCTGTAAGTGAATGGATGAAACGAAACATTGAGAAAATTTGTATCTGCTTGTTAAATACCAAGTATCAGGCTGTCTAACACCACAATGCTTTCTTTTTCTTATTCTTAAGAAATTCATTTTATCTAAGCAATATTTTCAACCATATTCTTAGGTTCTCTTAATGTTTTCTAATTATCTAAAGTTCTACAAATTCTGAGGATATGGTATTTCTTGTCATTTGCCACAGTGTATTTGATTTTGTTTTTGTGCCCAGACACTTATTTTTGATTCCAATCTGTTCGAAATATTTAATCATTAGGTGTGATAGTGTGATATCAGCACCTTTGTTTCCCATTTTGAGATGTGTTCTTGCTGGGAAAGTAATAATAAGAAAGAATAATTCACTGACAAGGAGAAGGAGGTTTGACTCCTACAGAGTTTGACACTTAACCAGTTGCTTGACTCTGGTTATTTATTTATTTATTTATTTACTTATTTAGAAACAGAGTCTCACTTTGTTGCCCATGGTTGAGTGCTGTGGTGTGATGGTCTCTCTATCCTATTTTCAACAGTCCACCTTACTGCAGCTTCTCAGACTGTCATCCCTGCTTTCGTTTTCACAGTTTTATACATCTATGTAATTCAAATATTTATATTTTTAATTTCTTCAAATTTTCTTGGTGTGAAAATTTCTTTTCGTTTTCACCTGTATTTTCTCTCCCTAACTGAAGGAAGGATTGTTTTATTTTTATTTTTCGGGTACCATTAATTCAGTCCCAGCAGTGCTCCTTTCTGATCCTGAGTCCGTGCCTTTTTCATTATTTGTGATAACCCACCACACTTGGGATAATGCTCCGAGGATTAACTCCTATTTTTCTTTAACTGAATATCATGTCTTCTGTTCCAGTTCCACTTCCAATGCCCACAGCCAAATCTAAAGGAATATTCACTTACTTGTATATTATAAATTTTAAAATATATGTACATATAAAATCTGATAGCTGTGGAGAGGCGTGCATTAAGGCTGAAGTGGCTGTAGGTCCAGGTCTCATGTCTAAACTAACGGCTTTCAAGCCTCACCAGCCTGTTTATACCCTGCCAAGTGATACGTATTGGAAAGAATCAAGCACATTCAATGTGCTTTAAATGTTGATGCTTCTACACAGGAGTCTGAAATTAAGACTATTAGCTACACACTTTTTAAATGGTTAGATTGATAATTAAGTGGATGGACATTTTGTTAAGGCTAAAAATCATCCTCATTTTGATCAGCTGTACGAGTCACTGGTTCTTGGTGATGTGACACAAAGGAGACACTGGCTGCAGTAGATGTCATCACTCAGCAGAGGGATTTATCGTGCACACAGGCTGACTCTGGTTTTGATGGGACTGCTGACAGCTTTCAAGCTTGGCACTTCCCTTCTTCTTCTCCTGCCTCCCATCTGGGCAGATTGATAAGAAGGGCTGAGCTCTCTCTGCTTTGGCACCAGCAGGAAGTTCAAAGCACACACGCCCCAGCCTCACCTGACAGGAAGACCTTCATCCCAGTCCTCTTGCTCTGCTTTTTAAAGCCATTTTTAGGCCTGTTTGGAAGACCTGTGTGTCTGTTCCCTGTCCCCCCAAAAGCCTCATGCTGTAAATGGCCCTTTTCATGCCCTCCGAGTGTTTATGTGGCATCATCAGTCTCAACATGTGAATCAAATTTTGTTGGGGGGGTCTGTTATGCTTCTGTGGAGTAGTTAACAGCATCTGTAAGTAAGTTAAATTACATCATTAATCATGACAGATTAAAAAATAATGCTTAGAATCATATTTAAACAGATTACAGGCAACATAGCTTTCTTTATTTTTTTATTAAGCTTTTGCACATAGATCATAAATACATTTATGCCATTATAGGATTCAATGTGTTGATTATTTGTACAAATTGTAATGCTTACATCCTATTAAACAACATGGCCTTCACCACTTTCACCCAATTACAGGATTAAGACATTTGTGCTCTACACCTGATAGATCCAACTTGTACCTGCAGTATGCTCCATAGGTATGGTCCCCCCACCAACCCTCCCTCTATGGATCCACCCCCTCCCTTCCCCTCTCCCTCCCCTTCCCTCCTTCATCCTAGGCTATAGTTGTGTTTCATTCTCATATGCAATTGTGAGTGGTTATAAATTGGTTTCACAGTAGTACTGAGTACATTGGATATATTTTTTCCATTCCTGAGATACTTTACTAAGAAGAATACTTTCTAGCTCCATCCATGTAAACATAAAAGAGGTAAAGTCTTCATTTTTTTAAAATGCTGCATGGTATTCCATGGTATACATACACCACAACTTATTAATCCATTCATAGATCGATGGGCACTTGGGCTTCTTCAAGCAACATATCTTAGTAAGCATTGAAAGCATACATATTTGTTTTCAAATCAGTGTTTGGAAACACTGATTAAAATAAAAATAGTTCATTGGAATGACAATAGCTTTTCCCCTAAATTAAAGAAGTAAAATAGCCAGTAACCATGGACAATTTACCAACATTGCAACATTGGACTTTTGATCTTAGACTGTTCTGTGGATACTGTCTTTTGCACTTGGTTGACTGAATTTGATGTCATTCATTTGTTACCATGATATAATGGTCTAGGTTCTTCAGACTCAGCAAAACTCTGCATCTGTTCAAAATGGACACTGTTCTCACATGCCACTTTCCCACATAACGTTGCTCTGAATCTCATGCAGATGAGACACATTCCCTGTTAGTGCAGCCCAGCCCTTCCAACATCCCAGAGAACAAGGTCACCACCAGATCCAGGCTCATGTCACCTGAGAGAGAAGGTTCTCACCCTGTTGCAGAGGAAAGAAACAAGAGGAGAGGATTTAATTAATCTTCTTCATTTGTCTGCTCACTCCCTGGAACAATCATTGCACCAAGGGTGAAGTGCCCCGACTGGCCCATCTGTGGTCAGTTGTGCCCTTCTGCAGCTGGAGACGCTCTGCTCATCCATCCTGGTAGAGCTGGGATGTCCCCAGCAGGCAGGGCCAGCAAAATGTGGATCCGAGAGAGTCCTCCATAAATTTTCACTTACTCTTCATATTGAAGTTTGGAAAATAAGGTTCAGAGAGATTTAAAGAACCTCCTCTTCATTGCTAATAACCAGTGGAGCAAAAATTTATTCTAGACTTTAATGATGCAAAGATTATAATTATCCTGATATGCAATATCCAGAGTCTTTTAGAGATCACTCACTCATTCCATCAATGAAGAAGACTCCCAGGCCAACGTTAACTGTGGATTGCAGGCTAGAAGATAAAAAGTGTAGAAGTTGACTCTTCATTCCTCTATTCCTGTTGCCTCCTGGCCCCTGCTCTTCAATGCGCTTATTAAATGAGCCTCTCAGTTGGCACATATAAGAACCACAGCCTCCAAATGTTTTTGCTTTTACACAAAACCACTGACACACTAATTTTCTAAGACAGGGAAAAGTAGGATATGAGAAAAATTGTTCTACATTTGATGTAATCAGAATGTGAGGAACCATTTTGAATTAAACTAAACCATGTGTGTGTAGCTGTTGTAAATGAAAGACAAAAGGGAAGGAACGCTAAATATAATTCAAATAAACGGGCAAACCATCACGAGAGCCAATCAGAGTAACTTTTCTTTTTGTTTTTGCTCTCTTTTTAAAAAAAGTTATCAATATTCTTCACTCACAAGGAAATGTTAAGAGCTTTTCAATTTCCAAGGCTTTTAATTAGTACTTCTTTTTAATTAATATGGTCATTTATGAAAATCCAGGCATGACAGACGAATGCTATCACTAAGTTTTACTAGTCAGCTGGGTCTGGAAGGCATGTTGCAAGGTTTAAGTATCACCAACTCCTTCTATTGACACCTGAGAGTATAAGAAATACTTTAGTAGATTTAGGGATATGTTTTAATGTTTTGTCTGTAGTAATCATATTTATATAATATGACTTTAGAGAAAATTGAAATTGTTAACGATTGTTAATTTTGGCCAGGTGCGGTGGCTCACACCTGTAGTCCTAGCACTCTGGGAGGCCAAGGTGGGTGGATCACCTGAGCTCAGAAGTTTGAGACTAGCCTGAGCAAGAGTGAGACCCCATCTTTATTCTTTATTAAAAATAGAAAAACTAACCAGGTGTGGTTGGTGCCTGCCTGTAGTCCCAGCTACTTGGAGAGGCTAAGGCAAGAGGCTCACTTGATCCCCAAAGTAGGAGGTTGCTGGGAGCTATGATAAAGCCATGGCACTCCACCCTACCCAGGGTGACAGAGTGAAAGTCTGTTAAAAATAAAAAGTTGCTAGTTTGAACGCAATGTTTTACCTGAGTTATTATAACATTATAATAAGGATAACTTAGAACTTTATTTGAACTATACATATTAAAAGTGCATAAGTTCCTAAATTTTGACATAGATTTACACCCACAAATCCATCACCACAATCAAAATAGTGAACGCATTCATCAGGCAAAACATCTTTGTGGCTCTTGGAAATCCTTGCTCCTGCACACAAGGTCATCACCATCCCCAGGCAATTCCGAGCCTGCTTCTTGTCACCATAGATTAACTGGCCTTTCTGAGAATTTTATATAAACAAGAGCTTACAGCACAGAACCTTCTTCGTTTTGTTTAACTTGGCATGTGAGTGACCTTGTGAGGCTCATCTGTGTGTTGCATGGATCCACCACTTGTTCTTTGCCTTTGCTGAGCAATATTCCAGAATGCGGACCGAACACACCCTGCTCATCCATGGACGTTGGATTGTGGGTGGGTTTTACCATTATGACTAAGGCTGCTGTGAACATTTCTGCACCAGTCTTCGTGTGAGCATACACTCTCTTTGGCCTTGGATGGACACAGAGGACTGTTAACAGTAAACAGAGGATGTCTGGATCACTTTGTAGGTGAATGTGAACTTTTTAAAAAACTGCGGAACTGTTTTTCAGAGTGGTTGTAACATTTGATATTGCTGCCAGCTGTGCATGACTGTAACATTTATGCCACACTCTTTTAAATCCGTGTGTCTTTAATTTTAGCCATACCAGTATGGAGTGTCATCTAATTGCAGTTTTCATTTGCATTTCCCTAATGACTAATGATCTTTTCATGGGCTCATTTGCCATCTGCACAGTTTCTTTGGTGAAGTATTTGTTCAAATCTTTTCACAATTTGTATTGGACTTTGTTTTTTTCTCATTGGACTTTTGAGAGGTGCTTCTATGATTTAGATACAGGTCCTTAGTCAGATTTGTGATGTGTAAATATTTTCTCACATACTGTGATTTGTCCTTCTATTTCCTTAAAATGGCTGTCAAATAATAAAAGATTTCATTCTGAGGAAGTCTGAACTATACATTTGTGGTACCTTATGTTTTCCATGTCAAATATAAGACATCCTTGACTAATCCAAGGTAACAAAGATTTAATTCTTGAAGTTTTATAGTTGTACATTTAGGTCAATGACATATTGGGGGGTTTTGTGTGTCTGTGCAAAGTACAAGGCCTGACAATTAAGTTTGCAAACTCACCCTGGAAAAAGTGCTACTTCCCTTGTTACTGAATGTCACTACTGGGCAATGGCTCCGTGCACAGCTTCCCAAGGGGAGTACTTTGAAGGTGACCAGTATGATGTTCACCAGTGAAGTAAGTAGCACTTTTTCTAAGATGAGTTACATATCAATTTTTGGCAAATTGTATTTGAAAATTTTCTGTAACATTTGTTGAAAAGCTTATCCTTTCTGCACTGAATTATTTTGGCACCTTCACTGAAAATCAGTTTTACATACATGTATACACCTATTTGTGGACTTTCTTCTTTTTCCATTGATTTATTTCTATATTTGAATGCTAATATCACACCTTCCTGATAACTGTAAAATCATATTAAATTTTGAATTCAGGCAGTGTTATTCCTCCAAAGTTTGTCTTCCTTTCCAAAGTTGTTGTGGTTATTCAGGGTCCTTTGCATTTCCATGTAATATAATCAATTTGCCAATATCTATGAAATAAATTCTGCTAGGATTTTAATTGATATTTTGTGGAAACTACAGATTCTCAGACTATTGTTTTAGTTTGTATTGTATAGGACTTGTACAGAGGGTGCTTAAAATGATGCATACATGTTTTAAGAAAGGAAAAACTGCATTGAAATCCTAATACTGAATGTTACTGGTAACAAAAGATGAAAACAGATCACACTTGGCTTTTGCAATTTCAAGAAGAGCTCAAAGTGGTCACCGTCAGCATCCAGACACTTGTGATTGCAGCGAGCTACAGTGAGCAATGCTGACGGAAGTGCCCGCTCTGTCTGCACTGCCATTTCAGTTCCTTCCCCAAGTTCCGCCAGTGTAGCTGGTTTTCTACAACACCCCACAGCCCCTAAGGTCCCCCAAAGGTAGGTGAGGAGCGTCAAGTCAGGCGAACGTATGGGAGACGGACTGCACCTCTTGGTCCTCCCACTGTCCCAGTGAATGTTCCCGGGGGGTGGCGCAGTCTCGGTGGCTGCCAGGGTCTGGGGACGATCTCTCGGTTCTGTTGTTCTATAAACACGTCCTGTGCTGGTTCTGCCGAGTCCAGTCTCCAGAGTGCAAGGTCAGGCAGGCTCTGTGGGGTGTGTGCGCTGCTCCGCATCCCGCAGGAGCAGCGGGCTTGTATGCGAGGCTTCCGGGCCTCCCTGTGCGGGTCACACTGACACCACGTCACACAGGCACACACGTCACATAGGCACACGCGTCACACATGGCACCACATCACACAGGCACATGCGCCACAAACTGCACCACGCATCACACATGGCACCACGCATCTCACCCTTGTCATGACAGCATGCAGTGGTCAGGCGTGGTGGAGGTTCAGTTGCACACTCACGCCTCCACCATAGTTGTATTTCCATGATGCTCTTGGATTTCAAGCATGGCTTCAAAACAATTCTGTGTTCCTCAAATGACAACTGTGTTTCCACCATTTGCTTTGACTGTCCTGCCTGTCTGGGACGTGGCATTGATTTGACTGACCCCATCTTGGGGGCCAATGTCCTACTACACATTGCTACCGAGATTCAACTCAACTTTGCAAGATAATATGTAGATAACAGCTCTTAAAATGTGTACACATTTTTTTGGTACTCCCAGTATGTCTTTTGCCAACTCTCTCTAATATCCCTAAGAAGTTTTATAAATGTCATTGAATATTTAGAGTCAATAATTAAAAGTTAACACATAGAAATAGTATTGACTTTAACATATTTATGTTTAACCATGGAAACTTAACTATAGTTCCTCACTTTTTATGCTAACTTTATAGACTCCCTGGATTTTCCTACATTGAGAGCAATGCTTTGTGAATAAAGGTCGTTTTTCTTTTTGCAGTGGTGTTGGAAGGGAAGCGGGAGATGCAAACATATTCTATTTCATTGCCAATGTTTTTGTTACCCCCAAATAAATACTGTTTTTAAAACTACTGTTTTCTTTATCATACAGTGAAAAATTTGACATTTACTTCTATTTTATCTCCTGGTTTAAGTAGCAGATCATACTAAAGTTGTATTTAAATAATGGAGATATCATATAGGGTCCTTAGCCAGAACACCAGACATAAGAATACTGGTGCATACGCCTATGTCTTTAGGGCTCTGGACTTGGGGTTGTAATTTGTCTGGGAGTATGCCTGTCAAGCCATCTTACATACACTGTGTTCAGTGTGGCTGGTCCGCCCGTTGTGGGTTTTGAACTTAGATAAGTCCAAGCTGAACCTTGTTCATTGTACTCTTCCCGCAGCCGGAAGCTGAGCAGTAAATGTGTCTCCAACTTCACAGGCTGTTTTGCCGATATCATCAGATGACATTCAAAAGGCACCAACATCATTAACAGGATTCAGCCAGGGAACCATTCCATTTCACTCTCCTGAGGATAATCACCATCAATTCAACAGCGAGCCTGGCCTTTTTTGGTTAGCTGAGGTTAAAATACAGTCTCTCCTATTTAAATTCCAGACACAACATTTAAACACTGCCAAATATAAAATAATCTTTAAAAAAAAGAAAAAGAGCCATAAATATGGTGGAAAAGCATCGGTTATTGCCATCATGGGAAGCAGAAAATAAGCATCCGCTATAGTTCATAAATAAAAGCAAACCTCCAAGGTTGGAGTATTTCAGGCTATTATTTGTGTCTACCTGGAGCCACAACTCAGAAGTGTGCAGCCACTGTGGCTCCTGTTTTCATTATTGTTTACTTATCTTCTTGTTCACTGCCTCTTATTTCATAAATACAAGCAAAGAAAGGTTGGGGAAACACTGATTAATTATTTTCATTTCAAGATCATAAATTAAAAGAAAACTTTTGTTTCATCAGTGCGTATTGACTGTCATGCCCTTACACTTTACTGCTAAATTTTTAAGGTATTTATCATTTTATTATATATTTTGCTCATACAGATGTACTTATAGTTATTTTACTTGCAGTTATTGACTGTACATAAAAACTAAAAATAGTCAGAACCCCAATTGCTTCTATAGTAATTTTCACATTTCTTTGCCTCTTTTTAATATATACAAACATTTCATCCAACTTTATTATTACTTAGAATACTTGATGTTAAACAATATCAAAGTGAAAATTTAAGGTTCTATGTTTTTTTTATTTGCTTCAATGTGGAGGAATTTGAACTGTTTTCCATTATTCATTGTTTTCGCAAACACTATTATACACATTTTTGAATTTTTCCTCTTTCTATGGCTAATTATCTTTTTCTTTTAAATTTGTTGCTTGGTTTTCTAAGAATTTGTCTATCTATCTATGTATTTCAATTTGGCTCCATCTTATTAATTATTGAAAATACTTTTCCAGAAAGCATGTGAGAGTTTATAACAACAATAGCAATATTTGAATATTTCAGCTTAAGATTGTCAACATTAGATTATAGCTATTTTGAAAATTATTTTTAATTTTTTTAGAAACATACTCTCACTCTGGCACCCAGGCTGGAGTGTAGGAGTGTAGTGGTGTCATCCCAGCTCACTGTAACCTCAGACTCCTGGGCTTAGATGATTCTCCTTCCTCAGCCTTCTGACTAGCCATCAAAATAGCTATGTAACAACATGGCCAGCTAGTTTATTTTTATTTTAAATTTTTGTAGAGATGGAATCTAGTTATGTTGCCTGAGCTGGTTTCAAACTCCTAGCCTCAAGTGATCTTCACACTCTGATCTCCCAAAGCACTGGGTTTGAACCATTATGCCTGGTCTTGTATTCCTTTTATTTTTTTTTTAATATAATAGAGTCATATTGCAATGTCCATTTTTTTTAGTCTTTTTTAAGGAAAGGGTTTTCATTTTCTTAACTTTTATTTTTTAAAAATTATTTCTCTAATTATTAGAAATAATTATAGCAAAACAACTTAAAAATAATTCACACCAATTAAAATTCACTAGCAATTTCGTCTCCCAAGGATAGATATGCAAATACTATAAATATATGCCTGTATGGAAACATTTATACACACATATCTACACACATGTGCATGCAGACATACACACACATACATATGACAGTGGAGTTCCATACACGATGTGGGATGTACAAACTATAATGTGACAAAATGTTGTGGGCACTGAGCTATATCAATGGATATGCTTATTCAACACTATTTTCATAGCTGTATAGTATTACATTTTACATAGTATCTTCATTTGCTAGCTGTTCCTGTGACTCAATAATAAGTTGCAAAAATTTAATGCACAGATTTTGATTCAGTGAAAATTTTAATCTGAATTAATATCTGTATGTATTTGCTTATATCCTTGATTAATTTATTAGCATGAATACTTACATAGGAATTTCTCAATTTATAACGATTTTGTTGGTAAAACCAATTTTTGATGATATTTGTTTTAGTAGCTGCAATCAAAAGAGCACTATGGTATCTGTAGCCCACGTCCTGAACAAAGCTCACAGTGACATGTTCTCTGAAAAACAGCAGCAAGGAACTAAGCAGAGGTAACCTGTCCTCTCCTCCAACCAGCAAGTGGGAAGTGGGGTAGACCTGTCCCTGCAGTGCGACACCCGTTAGTCAGCATGGCCCAGCGAGTGGGAAGGGGGGTAGACCCGTGCAGTGCAACACCTGTTAGTCAGCATGGCCCAGCAAGTGGGAAGGGGGGTAGACCCGTCCCTGCAGTGCGACACTTGTTAGTCAGCATGGCCCAGTGAGTGGGAAGGGGGTAGACCCCTCCGTGCAGTGCGACACCTATTAGTCAGCATGGCCCAGCGAGTGGGAAGGGGGGTAGACCCATCCCTGCAGTGTGACACCTGTTAGTTAGCATGGCCCAGCAAGTGGGAAGGGGGGTAGACCCGTCCCTGCAGTGCGACACACCTGTTAGTCAGCATGGCCCAGTGAGTGGGAAGGGGGTAGACCCCTCCGTGCAGTGCGACACCTGTTAGTCAGCATGGCCCAGCGAGTGGGAAGGGGGTAGACCCCTCCGTGCAGTGCGACACCTGTTAGTCAGCATGGCTCATTTACTCAAAGTTTTGGAAGCTGGAAAGTCTGAGATCAAGGTACAGCAAGTTCCGTTTCTGTAAGCATTCTCTTTCTAGATAGCTACCTTGCTGTGTCATCACATAGTAGGAAGAATGAGAGAAATATCACTTTTGTGCTTCCTTTTTTATTTTTTTTTTTGGTAAGGCCACAGTTTTAGAGGAGGAGAGCCCCACTGTTATGACCACATTTAACTTTAATTATTTCCTATGTAGATAGGGGACACATGCTGACATGACTGATGATGTCTAGGTCACACCAGAATCTTTATTATCTCTGCAAGCCCCTATCTGAAGATGTAGTCACACTGTGGCTTAGGACTTCAGCTTACACATTTTGGCTGGGGTGGACACAGTTCAGTCCATAGTATGGGATGGGTCCTGTCGTCCATCCAGCAGTATCTTTCCTGTTACTCAGTGTCCTTCCTTTAAACTGCATGTCTCTATGACAGAAAGTAGCAGTCAAGGACTTTAAAACATTGTTCCCACTACATTCTGTCAGCTATCCAGATCCTTTACAACTAAATTATTGTGTTTCTCAAAAATGATATTAAAATGCCTATATTGTTGGGATATTTTAAGAAGTGTAATAGGGATAGGAACGTTTTTAGCACATTATCCAGATATTTTCTTTTTTTAATATTACCTTTTGTTCCTCTTTTCATCCTTCTAGTCTTCTTTCTTTTTAGGATCTGCCTTGATGACACGCCACTCTCATCTGCTGCGTAACAAACCACCTTGATCCTGTGAGTCAGCAACCAGCGCTCCCAGAGGATGGGAGGCCCCTCTTCTGCGTGGTGTCTGCTCACTCACCCACAGGTTTGCAGTCTGCTGGCTGGCAGGGGTTTATATGTCTAATGGTTGACTAGCAGTTGGCAGGGGCAATGAAATAAATTGAACCACATGTTGCCAAGTTCCATCAGGCTAACAGAGCTCATTACTATCATGATGGTGGCAGAGTTATTGAAAGCCACAAGAAAGAGGGCAACCTCCAGCGTGCCAGTGCAACCTCCAAGGTACAAGTGCCTTCAGAGCCTCCACTTACATCGTGTGGGCTTCCACCACTTTGGCCAATGCAGGTCGTATGGCCAAACCCAGAATCAATGAGGGAGGAAACTACTCAAATATCCAAAAGGGGAGATTGTGTATATCTCTAAATTATATGTATTGACCCTGACAATTTCTCATCATCAGAGCATAGAATATATTTACCTCTCAGTACAGATTTTTTTTGCTAAATTAATAATAGAATAATAATAAATTCATAATAAGCTAATTGTGATGACAGTGCCAGGCACTGTTCTAATTACTTAACATGTATTTCTTGACTAATCCCAGTATTAGGTCATCTTGGTAGCATCTTTTATGATATTCGTGGATAATCATGGACATGGAGAAAAAATATTAATAAAATCACAACAATCACACAACCAATGAATGTGGACCCAGAATTCAGCCAAGGCAATTAACACTGCACACTATAAACTCTTCCTCTGATGGAGAAAAAAGAGAAATAAAATAAAAGGAAGAAAAGAGAGAAAGAAGGAATGGCCAAATGTTCTATGTGATTAATAAGAAGTATCTTTCAGGGAAGTAATTTTATTTTCGGGCTTGAAAACCAATCCATGGACATCATTAAATTTCAAGTTATGATTTGACACTTGAGCAGTATGCTAAATTTAAACTGTTTAAAACTGGGAAAGGCTACTATTACCACCCACCTGACTCTCCAGATTGTTCAACCAGTTTAACATCCAGGAATTAGGATCTAAAAATACAGAACAAATATTTCACTAATGCCAAGTCCCAGACACCTCTATTTTGGGGAACTGGGAAAAATAAATTATAACTGCCCTCCCTCCGGACGCAGGGCAGGCATTCAGAGCACAAACATGCTGCACACTCCCTTCGTGACTTAATTATACAATTTAGTGAGGCAGCCAAGGCCCCTGGAACCCTAATGAGAATAATTTCTGTCCTACTCATTTATTTTTCACGTGAGTTTGTAAAATGTCTAAATTGCCATCTCACTGGTGAGTGTGAAATGCTTGCTACCTACCTGGGGTGTGCAGTTGAGATGAGGGCACCTACAAATTAAAACTAAGCCAAAGCAAATTTTTCCTCCTCACTGTGCCTGGCAGTGAAACCACCATGAGAGAGCAAAATTATTCAGATTTCATGAGAAAGTTAAGACTTACAACTTTTTAGTTTGTTTTTGCTAAACTGTTGATCAGGAGAAAAACAACTTCACCAAACAATGGGTACATGTGTGAATGATACTATCTAAAAGGTTCAGCAACTAGTTTAAATTATGAGGAACTTAATATTTTTTTGTCTTTCCCAATATGCTGTTACCATATGAGTGTAGCTCCACTTCTTAACAAGATGAGGCCCCTGCCCAGGGCACAGCTTTGGGAGGGACACTCTGGAACCACCCACCAGAGTCCACAGCCAGGCTTTTTTGCCCACTGGTGCCCCCAGGAGTAACTTACCTCTCTGAGTCTCAGCTGCCTTCATTTACAAAAGAAGAAGAATGAATTCATCTCAACATATTGCTTTGAAAATTAAATAAGATGATACATAGAATGCACAGAGCTTGGAACATCAGAAACAATAAATTATGGCTCAAATAATTATTTCAATTGCTAATATTATATGAATTTCTAGGAGTTTGGCATGCACGTCAGAGGGGCATTATGAAAATTTCTTTATGTGGTGCTAATATTTAGAAAGAACTTCTCTCACTACAACTGAAGAATATACCTTTTACATTCTACTCTTTCAACAAAATATGGATGTAAATTTTTTTTATTTGTATACAGTGTTTCATATGACTAAAGTATAGATTTGAGGGTCAACTGAAAGCTAACATAAAGCTTAGTTCAATCAAATTATAACACATAGAAATTGTCACTGAAATGGACATGCTGCTATTATGTTGGGATCACAATGGAAACTTACACGTACTTGGCTCACCTAACGTGACACAGGCCTCTTGTTTGTTTGCTGCTTTTCCACTTAAAGTTTTCTCAACTAACTCTTCTATTTCTTCAAATAGTAACTCAAACAATTGAACCCACAAAAAATAGAAAACTGTTAGGAATTCATCCTGGTCTTGCTTCTTAACTTCCCTGTTGCAACCAAAATACCTCTGGGACTTTGTATTTGATTTCCTTTCTTTCTCTCTCTTTTTTTAAATGATTGAAGAAAATCTGCATGTCACAATGTGCTCCTTTCATATGGGTGTGAACGCTGAGGCTCACTAGTGACTCCTTTAAGAATTGCTTAGTCCCTTCTTTTTCCTGAAAGATTACAGCTCAAATTATTCTAGGAAGTTATGTTATTAGCAAAGCTTACAATAGAGTCTCACTCTAGAAGAACAACTCGATTAGAAAGGAAATAAGGGGCCTATAAACTCAAATGTTCTTTTCTGGATTTTAAATTAGAATATGTATTTTTTGCTTTCATATATATTTTTGGGTTAAAAGAAATCTGCTAAATAAATTTCACAATGTTGCTTCCCTATGAAAACACCCTGGGATCAGTGCATTTTCAGAGCAGTGTCTCAGCCTCCCCTCACCTCCTGGGGTGCTCTTCTTCCCAATGCAGCCAGCTTGCTCTTCACACAATGTTGGCAGACTCAGGCAAACCAATTTACTTTCTCTCCCTTTTCTCTCTCTTCTCCATTCCTTCCTTCCTCCTTCTACCTTCCCTTCTTCCATCCTTCCTCCTTTTTTCCTTTCCTGAGTCAATTGACACAATAATAATATTGTATTTCTGGTTCATTTATTACAAATTCATGTTGACACCTGAATTAGATTTCTGACTTGTTCATTCACATTTGTCTGTTTTAATTCAAGACTTAGTAGTAGAAACTGTGCAATTTACAACGAAATCATACCCTGTGGGAATACAAAACCAAATTCTGAAAATGCCATTCACATAGTTTTGACTTGTAGACAACCCCCTAGAAAAAAGTAAACACCACACACCCCTATACAGAGAGGCTACGGATTAGTTTTGAATCATTGTCATTGCAGTGAGGAATCATGGTCCTAGGGAAAGCACACTTTCAGGGTCTTTGATTCTCCTCTGGCCACCCCAATCTTCATGTAGGATGTCAGATAAGCACTAATGCTGGTGGGAAATGCGGTCTGGGCAGACAAGTGCATTTCTGGGTGTCCAAAGAGGCTGCTGTTAAGCCTGGACATGGTAAAAACACAAAGAATTGAAGCTTCTAATCATTGTTTAATAAAATTTGCATACTCCTTTTCTTTCATAAAATTACATGGAAGAATCTTTTTGACTTACTCTTAAAAACTGGTTGGCGTTTAAGCAGCACTGTGCTAGAATCCTTGTCTCTTCACAGTATTGAAATTATGAAAACTAACTTGTGAATCTTAGTTAACTTTAATCAATAAAGTTGAAATATTTACGGAGCTCACAGAATTAAAGAGATAATTTAATAACAACGATGACAATTTGGTCAAGTCAGTGTCACATCTCCCTCCTCCTGAGCTTTGGGAGCTATGTGTAATATTCCTTCTACATCACTATAGCTTTACATTTTCATGAATGTTATTAAATAAAATTGTATTGTAGTTTATTGTGTAGCCTTTTAAGATAGGCTTCTTTCACTCAGGGTAATGCCTTAAAATTGAACACGCTGGTGTTTATTGGCAGCTCCTCCTCTTTGATGGCTGTGTGATGCTCCATTGCATGTGTGCACACCACCATTTCAATCAACATTTTGAAGGATTTTTGGATTGTTTCCATTTGTGTTGGATTAAAAAAAGGAGCTGAGTTAAACATCCATGTGAAAATTTTAAATAAACATACACTTTCATTATTCTAGGGTAAATAACTATGGGTAGAATTGGGTTAAATATTGATGTTTGTTTAAATTTATAAGAAACTTCCAATTGTTTTCTATTCTAGATCTGGCATTTGAGAATTCACAAATAACACATAAGCTATCACTTGCTTATCATTGTGGGTGTTACCACTCTTTCCAGGACTGGTATTATCATTATGTTTTATTTTGGCCATTGTAATAGGCAGAGGTGTTTCATCATGGTTTGAATTTGTATTTCTCAGTGGGGTACGGTGGCTCACACCCAGGATCCTAGCACTCTGAGAGGCCAAGGTGGGAGGCTCACTTGAGCTCAGGAGTTTGAGACCAGCCTGAGCAAGAGTGAGATCCTGTCTCTAATAAGAATAGAAAAATTAGCCAGGTATTGTGGTGGGATGCCTTTAGTCCCAGTTATTCAGGAGACTGAGCAGGTAAATCACTTCAACCCAGGAGTTAGAGGTTGCTGTGAGCTAGACTGATGCTATGGCACTCTAGCCTGGGCAACAAAGTAAGACTCTGTCCTTAAAAAAAAAAAATTGTCTTTCTCCAATGACTGATGCAACTTATGCTTTTTCATTTGCTTTATCATCCGTATGTCCTCTTTGTTGAAATATCTGTTCCGGTCTTAAACCTTATTTAATTTAGGGTTTTTTAATTATTGAGATTTAAGAGATTTGTATTTTTTGAAAATAAAGCCTGTCAGATATGTGATTTGAGCATTTTTCTTTAGTCTGTAAAGTTTCCTTTAATATGCTTCTTTGTGTCTTTCAAATAATAAGTTTTTACTTATTATATGTTCTAATTTATTGTTGTTATCACTTCTGATATGTGGCTGGCACCCTACTCACTGAGCCATAGGCGCTGCCCATGTTTTGATAATTTTTTAAATTGAAATTTTGGCTGTGTGTAGAAAATATTTTCCTAACTCAAGGTCATGAAAATTTTTGCATAGTTTTCTTCTGAAAGTTTTGTTTTACATTACTTTCCAGGTTAACTTTGTAGAGTATGTGAAGTTTGATTTGAGGTTTATTGTTCTGCATATGAATATTCAATTATTCTAATACTATTTATTGAGAAGACTTTTTCTCTACTAAATTGTATCTCCGTTATTGTAAAAAATATTTGATCCTTTTTGCATTGAGCTATTTCTGAATTCACTGTTCTGTTTTAGTGATTTGTATGTCTGTGTCTTTGTAAATATCATACTGTATAATTACTATCTTATTAACATTTCAAAATATAGTAGTATAATTGTTCTACATTTTTTCATAGTAATTCTAGCATTTTAAATTAATTTATTTTTTATATAAATTTTAAAATTATATCTATAAATCCTGATGGGAATTTGATTTATTGTACACATTTACAAATTACTTAGGAAAGTGATGACATATTAAATGTTGAGTCTCCCTGTCTAGGAAAGTGATATGTCTCTCCATTCATTTACATCTTTGATCTTTTTCATCAGTGATTTGAAGTTTCCATGTGCTGATCTTGCACAAGTTTCAATACATTTTAAATGATTGAAATCACACAAAATATGGTCTCTGATCACAACAGAATTAAGTTGGTAATAAATAAGAGAAAGAAACATAGAGAACCCCCTAAATATTTGAAAATAAAGCAATACATTACTCAATAGCCCATGGGTCAAAGAAGATATCAGAAAGTAAACTAGAAAAAATGTTAACTCAGACGTTCTTATAACATGTGCTCAAAAATTGAAATGAACCACACATCTAAAGACTAGACATAATATCATAAAGCCTTTAGATAAAATAAGAAATTTAATTAAAAATTTAAAGAATAAGAAATGTGATCCTAAGTGAAAATTTCTTAAATATTAAACCCAAAGCACAATCTATAAAAGAAACATTGGTATATTAGACAACATCAAAATTAAAAATAGTTTCATTTCAAAAAGCCTCAATAAGAAAAAAAAATACAAGATACAGACAGAAAATAAAATATCTGATAAAGTATTCCTGTCCATAATACTTTTTAAAAAATGCTTATGAATCAATAATAAGAAAAGTGACCCAATTTAAACATGACCAAAAGGTAGGATGCAGTGGCTTATACCTGTAATCCCAGTACTCTGGGAGGCTGAGGCAGGTGGATCACCTGAACTCAGGAGTTGGAGACCAGCCTGAGCAATAGCAAGACCCCATCTCTACCAAAAAAATAGAAAAACAACAACAGTGACAACAATAAAAACAACCCAACAACAATTAGGTGGGTGTTGTGGCTGATGCCTGTAGTCCTAGCTACTTGGGAGGTTGAGGCAAAAGGATCACTTGAGCCTAAGACTTTGAGGTTTCTGTGAGCTATGACACCATGGCACTCTACTTGTGATGACAGAGTGAGACTCTGTCTCAAAAAATAAAAATAAATATAAAAATGGCCAAAAATTATCAATAAACATTGTACCAGATAAGAGATATGATTGCTAATAAGCAGAGGAAGAAGTATTCAACATAATTAGTTATTAGGGATGTGGAATTAAAATTACAGTGGCACACCACTTCACACAGTGGATGAGCATAATAAAGATATACAATAACAAGCATTGATTAAGATATGGAGAAACTGATGTCCTCCTACATTGATGATGGAAATGTAAACTAGTAAACCACTTCGTCAGATTCTTACACTTTCTACACATCAGCCATCCCACTACTGGGTATATACCCTTCCTCACAAACCTAAAACACATGTCCAAGTAAAGACTTGTAGTAGGATATTCATAGCAACATTGTGTCTACTGCCCATAACCGGAACAATCTAAATGTCACCAACTTTTGAATGGATAAGAAAAATGTGGTCTAATATAACCATATGATGAAATATCATTTACTAATACAAACAAATGAAATACTATATGCTACAATCTAAATGAAATCAAGAAAACACACCCAGTGACAAAAGCCAGACACAAAGGGCTACCTATTTTATGATTCCATCTTTGTGGAATGTCCAAGAAAAACAAATCTTTAGTGTAAGAAATGAGTTTCTTGCTTGTCTGGGGCTGGAAAAATGCAGATCAGCTGTAGAAATGTCCTAAAACTGCTTTGTTATGAAGACTTCACAAGTTTAAAAAATTTACTACAAATCAACTTTTCCATCAAAAAGCAGTTTTTATGTTTTATTTTGTGACTGATTTTATTTAATTTGAATTAAAATTAAAATATTAAAGAATATTTTAATTTTTCTCTTCATTCCATCATATTCCTAGAAGAATTTTTCGAGGCTTGTTTTTCTGATATGAACCCCCTCGTCCCCTTTATCACAGAGATGTGGGGGCAGATAAAGCACACTGGCTGCTCCCTCACCCCTCCCTCCCTCACTACATTTACGGCTCTTGTCAGTGAGGCGTCTTCTAATACAGGTACTGTGTGAATGGGATAGATACGGAGGATCCACTGGAGTGGAAGGGCAAGGTGTAAGCTCCAAAATACTCTTCCTCCTGCCAGAGGGATGCACTTCAGAGAGCCAGGGCAGGTCTGCGGGAACGAGCACAGCTGTGATTGGCTGTGCCTTGGCAGAAAGGAGAAGTCCACCGAGCAGGCTGCGATTGGATGAGGTCCTGACAGGGCCTTACAGCACGGGCTAAGGCTGTACTGCCAATGCCTCGGTGGCTAAGAAAAAAGAAAGAAAGGAAGAAAGGAAGGAAGAAAGAAAGAAAGAAAGAGAGAGAGAGAGAGAGAGAGAGAGAGAGGAAGGGAGGGAGGGAAGGAGAAAGAGAGAGAGAGAGAAGAAGAAGGAGGAGGAGGAGGAGGAGGAGGAAAAGAAAGGAAAGAAAGAACTAGCCAGGGGAATAAACATCAAGTAGTAAAGTAGAACAAAGTGAAATTAGTGACTTTTGGCTAAATGATGCTGGCTGAGTGTTAGCAAAGCTTAAACAGGCTAGTAACTGAGACTTTCTTCACCCTGCGTGGACAGACATCCTCCCCTGGTATGTGATGGGAATACTTGCAAGCCCAAAGTGATGTTTATAATGTCAGTATTAAAATCTTCCTTTTTAAATTGTTTTTTTACTTGACAAAATGAAGATTAAATATATTTATGGTGCACATGATGTTTTGAATTAGTTATATACTGTGGAATGGCTAAATCAAACTAATATACACCTCATCTCACAAACAGATCTTTCTGTTGTGGTGATGGTGGTGGTGCAAGCATTAAAATTCCTTTAACAATTTTCAAGTATATGATATATTGTTATTGACCATGTACAACATGGGTTCTGGATTTTCTATTCTTTTCCGTTGGTCTATGTGTCTATTTTTATGCCGGACCACATTGTTAATTACTGTAGCTTTATTGTATATTTGGGGAACAGATAGTGTAATCTCTCCAGCTTTGTTCAAGATTGCTTTGGAGTTCTTTGTGCTTTCATACGACTTTGGGGGTTATTTTTACAATGTTAGGGAATTATGGTAGGAGCTGCATTGAATCTGTAGACTGGTTTGGTATATAGATATTTTATCAGTGTTATTCTTGCAGTCGGCAAACAGAATATTTTTTCTTTTACATGTGTTTTATTTAATATTTTTGTCAATTTTTATAGTTTTCAATATACAGATATTTCAACTACTTGGTTAAATTTATTTCCATGATTTGTTTATTTGTAGTAGCTATTATAAGTAGGATTGGTTCTTGATTTCTTTTCTGTTAGTATATTGTTATCGTAGAGAGACACTATTGATTTCTGTATGTTGATTTTGTGTCTTGCAGTTTTACTGTATTCATTTATGAGTTCTGACTTTTTTGTGGAGTGTTTAGTATTTTCTGTATATAAGATATTGTCATCTGTGAATAGAAACTATCTAAATTACTTATTTCATATTTGGATTCCTTCTCTTTTTTTCTTGCTTAATTGCACTATCTGGCTTCCAGTGCAGTGTTTGACAGAAGCATTCTTGTTTTCTTTTTGGTCCTAGAAAGCCTCCTAGGGCTACTATGTTCTGTTCATTGCCTCAGTTTTGCATGAAAGGTGTTAAAAGTCATACTGGATTATTTGGTGAAATTTTGTTTTCCTGTAATTTCTTAGTGATGTATGACATTAGCAGTCTCTGTAACCTTCTCTCTCTTCTGTACCTTAGTGTTAACTAGGTTCTCAGCATGAATTTTATATTCCAGACTAACTTCCACACTACTGTGCACTGTTAAAGTCACTGACTATGAAACACATGATTACTGTGTTCACAGGCATTGTTGAAATACCATAATAAAGATTCATACAACTATATAAAATCAGTTATGACAGCAAGTGAAACTTCACGTGCCCTCTAAAACCCACTTTTCTTTATATATACTTTTCAATAATTACCATGTAAATTATAAATGTTTTGACATTTACAGAAAAGAATGGCAAACAGCCATATGATTGAGGAGAACAAATATAATAGTGGATAAAATATGGCTTTAAATTCTGGTCCTATGTGACACCTCTCCAGCCCGTCACATACTGATTTTGATTCATTTATTCTAAGTATGTTCTTTAGAGTCAAAGGGCTCACGTTTGAACTTAGACACTGCTGCAAGTCCTAAACACTTACACACAGATACCAGACTATATGCATGTAATACTTCAGTGCAGCTCTTCCAGTTTTATAAGTAAAAGAGCAAGAATACAGAAGAGGAAAGAAGAGGAGGACAAAAAAAGAGAGAAGAGATGAAAAAATTCAGAACAAAAAAAGAACTGATTCCATATCTTCATGAAATAATTTATAAATAGAATTGTCATCACCACGCAGTTTTAGAGAAATAATACTCGAAATACACTTCTGATAACATGCTTTTTCAAAGATTTTATTTGTTGAGTTTTTTTCACTAGCAGCTTTTTCTCTGAGTTTTTTCTCACTTAAAAACAAACTCTTCCATGTCTTAAGCCCATGTATACAATAAAAATGTGTATCATAAAATTACCCTGGACTAATTTCAGTGTCTGCAGAACCACTCTCACTTTCCCTTGGGATTGTTGCCTGGGAACTCCAGACAATTTTTTCTAGTCTGGCTCTTCCGATGATCCCACATATTACCTACTAGCAAAACCATCTTGTGGCTACTGGTATTTCAGGACAGCAGGTGCTTCATGGATTGCAGGTGGACAAATCAGAGCACATGCAGTGGCCTTAGTTTATAGTAATTTTAACATAAGGAAACTTCTTAGCTTCAATTTATGCCACAGAGAAACTGCATGTGCTAAAAATCTAAAAGTGCTCCAACTCTTTCTGTCAAGAAAATATCTGTAAAGAAAATACGCAGGCGATGAACAACTATTGAGAAAAATTTGGAGAAACTGATAGAAATCATGAAAAGATTGATAAGAGGACAAGAAAAAAATAAAAACAAAAATGGAAATTCCAATTTGATCCCTTTAACTTCTAATAAAGAAGTATTAGAAATGAAAAGTTAATAAAAAATACCTTAATACCTAGAAAAACCACTTCATATGCTTCTTCATTTCAAGTTTTAAACTATAACTATTTCACAAACTATTTCACTCGTTTACAAAGAGAATAGTTACATTGAAAAAATTGTTTACAAAGAGAATAGTTGTTTTCATCATTTTTTGTGTTGTCTTCTGATACAGCAGGGTTTTCAACCTATTTTATTTCATGGTGCACTTGAAACTGTAGAGAAACTTCTGCCGGACACTTAAGTCATGTTGATCCCCCCCAAAAGTTAAAAAAAAATACTTAATGCACTTTGAACTTCTTGTGAAAATAATTTAATTAATGATCTTTAAAAGTTTTCACAGAACACGGAAGATACTATCAGGCATACTAGTGTGTCAGGGCACGCTGGTTGAAAATCCCTGTGGTGAGATTTATAAACTGCTGTTTCTAATCACTAACTCAGGTTTTCAGTTATATTCATCTATTAATATCATCTAGAATGTTTTCTTCAACTATTTTACTTTTCATGTCTAAAATAGACAGTTATTTTGATGATCTTGATTTTGTTTATATCACTAAAGTTATTTCTTATCTCTTTACATAAATTATTAAATTAAGTGCTCCTTCTCCTTTCTGTACATTTTCTCTTAAACTGTTCACAGTCCCCCCTCTCGTCTCTGTATGTAATGACTGCGGCCTTTCTGAGCACACTCCTGCGGCGCCACCAGACTGTCTTAGGACGTGTTTGGAGGAAAGGCCAAGGGCAGCACCGGGCCTGTTTCAAATCCAGCAACTTAAGGAAGGACCGTTGGTCACGCCTTGCTACCTCTGTGGTGGAGGGTCCTCTGGTCTCATTGTCCTCTTAAAATTGTCCTTCTGCTCTTTAGATGAAACAGCCTGAGCTGGGGTCAGTCTCTTTCAGCAGCGGACCAGCTGCAGGGCAGCCGCCAGAGGAAGGTAGCAGAGAGGAAAGGCCCCAGGGGCAGGCCAGGCCAGCTTTAGCAGCGCTGTGTCTTTCAGAAGCTCGGATGCTTGCACAGGCCCCAGGCCCCGGTGTTAGCCACGGCTGCAGGCTTCCACAGGGCAGCATCAGGCAAAGGTGTCTGCACTGTGTGCCTGGGGAAGGATTGCGCTTTTCTGCCTTCTCGTCTCTCAGTGTGCGCTGGGCTGGATGGACTTCTAGGTCGCCTCCTTCTTTCCTCCCCTGAATCCTGGGTCCTGGAGTCCAAGGTCCTCGCCATTTCTCTCGTTTCTCACTGTGGATTCTGGGGTCACAGCGCAGGGTCTGGGTGGGGACCGGAGCTGTGTGCTGAGTTTGGCTCACAATCCTCTTCAGTTTGGTGAGCAATGGCTTTTTAAAAATTGAATTTGAGTCCACTAAGTGAAGAGGCACCAGCTCTCCGAGCACTGCGCCCCTGACCCAGGGGCTCCGCACCTGGGAAGCCCTGGGACTTGGATCCTGGGTTAGTCGTGGGGCGAGCGTGATGAATGGTGGGAGACAAGGCTGCAGAGGGGGTCACGTGGAAGTGTGAAGACACGGAGTGACAGGCTGAGGGCGCTTCCGTGTACTCCGTGCAGGCGGCAGGGTGAGCGAGGAAAGGGCGCACATCAGCTGGGGTCTCGGCTGTCAAGTAGTGGAGGGTTGTGTGGTGGAGACCAGAGCACTGAGCGTAATGAGACGTCCATTGCTTGATCTGAGAAAAGATATTATGTCTAAACCAGAAGTCCAGTCCTATAAATGTAAAATACGTATGAAAGAATTAGCCTAAGAGAGGAGGTATCACTGAAGATGTTTTGAGATAACAAAGACTATAGTATAAATGAGAGGGCTATTGCCATAGTCCAGGCAACCCACAGAATCACTGGATCTTAGGCGACACGTGAAGTGAGAATAGAGGGATGGATTTAAGGTCATACTGAACAGTGTGGGCCGGGAAGATCAGGTGCAAGTCTGGGGCTTGGAACCCACACCCTGACTGCACTGCGGAGTCAGTAACCTGTGCAAAGCAGAAAAGGATTGTGGTGGACGACGTGCAGCCACAGAAACTGCTCTGAGGAGTGCATTTCAATGACAGTTTGGCTGCATCTCATCCAACATGAAGGATGGACCCTGCCCAGCAGCCTGCAAGCCTGCAGCTGTGGGGTGAGTGCTAGACGGGTGGGTCGGGCCAATGGGGAACCAGCTCAGGACTCTGTGTGGGCCTGGCACAGCCATCCCTAGGATCATGCCAGAGTCTGAGACCATTCCTTCATAATCCTTCCTTCCTTCCCCTCTTCCCCAGCTGCCCAGCCTGCCACAGAGTGTACAGCTCCCCTCCCACTGGCCTCTCCTTCCCCACCCACGCCCTCGCCTCCTCCACCCATGCCTCTCCTCCCCCAGCCCTGGCCTCTCCTCTAGCCACAGGTGCTTCTCCAAGTAGATCTCTTGCATGTCAAACTGCCTTGGTCCCAGGTTCTGTGAGGGCCAAGGGAATGGGGATACTACTTTTGTTTTGTAGAATGAGGAATCTGTATCTGAGGGTCACAGTGACTTTGGACACAGTTTATCATGTCTATTCAGGTAGAATAAAACTTCCTTATTTATAACTGTATGAATTAAATTCAAATGTATGCTTTAAAAATATAAACCTGAAAGTGCCGTGTGTATGTGTTAATAATTTTTTTCCCATCATACTAGTTATCTCCACTGAGACCTAACAGAAACAAAAGGCAACACTTTTAAGCAAGATTTAAAAAAAAAGACTATTTTTTCCCCAATGATTCAGATAAAGAATTTATTCTCAATTGTGAGAATATTTTCAGCACATCTATACATGAGAAAGTGCTAGAAAAAAAGTCTTGTTATTATTTAGAATTCCTTCAATTTTTCTGGTACCCCAAATAAGTTAAGAAAGTTATTTTGCTTTAATATTTAATCTGAGTAACAGTAATACTTCATGTTCATTGAAAGCTTCCTGGTGCTGTTCCAGGAACTTAATCTAATGATCCTCTTGTTTGTTTTCCCACTTAACAGTGAATAAATTGATATTGCTCAGAACTGGCCCTAGCTCTCAGGGGTGTCCAACCTTTTATTCTCTGCAGCATATGAGAAGAATAAGAGTTGTCCTGGGCCACATTAAATACACAAACACTAACAAAAGCAGATTAGCAAAAAATAAATAAATAAATTTCTGTGCACCATTTTGTGATAGACACCATAGATAAGCAAACAAATCCTCCCAAAATGAACATGTATCCCAAGGGCTATAGTTTAAGCACCCCTGCTGGCTCAGTGTAACTGAGGCCTTTGTTTGATGTGGATGCTTTTAATTGCTTTTCTATCATTTACAGAAACCATTCTCCCTCATGTAACGCTCTGCTCACTCAGTGCCCACAGTGCTGCCAACTCAGCTGCACCCAGGATTGCACTTCCGGAGCTCAAGCTGCTTGGGAACGTGACAAATTTTAGCCAATGAAATATGAGTGAAAGTGCACGCAGTGGTTCCGAGCAGGTCACCTCATTGCCCGAGACAATTCCGATAATAGGTCGCCTCATTCTGCCTTAATGAGAAGTGATATGAAGTGTTAGCTGTCCTGGCAGCCTGGGTTCTACCGCCCGGACGTGGTGCAGTGAGCAGCCGCCACGGTGTAGCTGGATCCGTGAGACCACGTGGCTTTTCTTGTTCTTGCCAGAGCTTTATCTGGCCACCCCTGACTCACACAGGAACTACGCCCTTCTATCCTTAGGCACTGCTGCAACAACAATATGCAATAATAGACACTAAAATACCTGGAACTGGATATGAGGTCCCAGGGAGGGCAATGACGAAACCACCTGCCACAGGCACGTTACCGCAACCCCTGCTTCTGGGAGATTGTTACCTGCGACCATGTGACATGTATGCCACCTGTAATAAAAATGGTCTGCTAGCTTTAGATATCTACTGGTAAAATATAAAACTGAGGTTAAGCAACAATTCAATTTTAAAAGTGTTTTGAGAAAAATCATGATACAGGAGTGGGCAAAATTTTATTTAATAAATGATGAAATAGCTAACCATAAAATATAAATGGATAAATTGATAAATTTCATCGTCTTTCATGAAGTTATAAAATAAATCTGGTAATATGATCTTGTAACCTTCTTTAAAATGTAATTCATCAAGCACATTTTATAAAGAATTCCATCAAAGTGCAAAGTGATCGGAAGCAGCACTTTAGAGCCTGATTAGGATAGTAAAATACACCATGTGAGTCAAATCTCAGGCTATGTTATCAGGAGAAAATATCCGGGATAACTTCCTTAAGCTCAAGAATCAATGAATAATTGATAATCTTTCTAGGAATAATTAAAAAATGATGTTCTCATCTACTTACTCCATGAGAAAAATATTGTCACACAATATTTTGACACAACTAACATGATAATGTAGAATTTATTTCACAAGTAAAATCTAGGTGACCTTGGATTTGGTAATAAGTCTTTAGATAAAGGCTTGATCAATAGAAAAAAGAATCAATAAGACAGATTTCAGTAAAATTAAAAAGATCTGCTTTGTGAGAGACACTCAACCAAATAAAGGCAAGTCTCAGACTAAGGGAGAATGTGTGTGGAAAACATATCTGATAAAGACCCATTATCCAAAATAAGCATAGAACTTTTAAAACTCAACAGTAAGAAAGTGAACAAGGTGCTTTAAAAATTGTCAAAGACCAATTGGCAGCAAATGTTGTTGCTTGCCATCTGGACACAATAGACATTGTTGAACTTTCATAATCTTTTTATTTTTTTTGAGACAGAGTCTCAGTAAGTCACCCTGGGTAGAGTGCCCTGGTGTCACAACTCACGAAAACCTCAAACTATTGGGCTTAAGCAATTCTCTTGCCTTAGCCTCCTAAGTAGCTGGGACTACAGGTGCCCACCCGGCTATTTTTGTTGTTGTTGTTGTTATTGTTGTCATTGTTTTGCAGGCCCCAGCTGGGTTCTAACCCACCAGCCCTGGTGCATGTGGCCAGCGCCCTAACCACTGAGCCACAGGCACCGAGCCGATTTTCAAATTTTAGAAACAATTTACATTCTTTTCTAGAAAATGTGCAGACACAAAATGAACATAGGAAAAGATGCTTCATATCACATCCCATCAGGAAAATGCAAATTAAAACAATCATGAAATACCACCACAGAACTATTAGAATAAACAAAATCCCAAACACAGTGACACCAAATGCTGGAGAGGCTGTGGAACAATGGGACCTCTCATCACTGGTAGGATGGTGAGAGGGAGCAGCAGCACTGAACGCTATTGTGATGTTTTTGTAGGTCATGGTGGTGTTTTGTTTTGTTTTGTTTTTTTAAACTAAACGTGTTGTTATCACACATTCTGGCAAACCCATTCAGATGTTTATGGCAGCTTTATTCATAATGGTCAAAACTCAGTAGTGACCAAGATGCTCTTCAGCTGGTGAGTGGTAAACAAATTGCGGAACATCTATACAAAAGAATTTTGTTCAGCACTAAAAAGAAATAAGCTATCAAGCCATAAAAAGACATGAAGGAAACACCAATGAGTATTACTAAGTGAAAGGAGCATATGTGGAAAGGCGACATACTGGGCATTCCACCTGCAGGCCGTGCTGGATAAGGCAAACCCCGGGGGACAGTAAGAAAAATCAGTGGTGGCCAAGGGGTGGGGGGAGGGAAGGCCGAATAGGGAGAGTAGAGAAGATTTTCAGTTCTTTGAAAACATTCTGTATGGCAGAGTGGTGGGGAATACATAGCACCATACACGTGCCCAGACCTATAGAATTCATAAAGTTGGGGGTGAACTCTAAGGTAGATTAGGGGCTAGGAGTGATAACCAGGTGTCATGCAGGTTCATCAGTTGTAACAAGTGTCCCACTCTGCAGGAGTGTTGACGGCAGGTGAGTCTAGGCAGGGCTGGAGGCAGGGGGTACAGAGAAAACCTTTGTAACCTTCCTCTTGATTTAGCTGTGAACCTAAAAGTACTCTGAAAAAAAAACTCTTTGCAATAAAAAAGTTGACTGGAAGAAAATACATCATGTGGAAATAATCTCCAATACTAACTGGCCGTTCTAGTTGGTGTTTTCAAACCTAAAAGTGATCTGAAACAATTATGAGTTTTCACTGTTTACAAAGCATTGCATTTTGATGAAGCAAGAACATGTTAAACCAGAAGTTGTTGCAACTTGGAATCTATTTGATTATTTGAAAATAGGAATCACTATTTATCAGACTGATATGTCCCAGGTTCTTGCATGAGAGTTGATGAGCAGTGAGTTGTATTCAAAAGACATGGGCTTTTTCAAGTATATGTACTTTCCCCAACAGGAAAATATATAATAAAAAAGCATGGGTTTGCTATGTTGAAATTATTATTTTTTTTATATAATTTTTTTTTTTTTTTGAGACAGAGCCTCAAGCTGTCCCCCTGGGTAGAGTGCCGTGACATTACAGCTCACAGCAACCTCCAACTCCTGGGCTCAAGCGAGTCTCTTGCCTCCGCCTCCCAAGTAACTGGGACCACAGGCACCCGCCACAACGCCCGCCATTTTTTGGTTGCAGCCCGTCATTGTTGTTTGGCGGGTCCGGGCTGGTGATTTGAACCCGCCACCTTAGGTGTACGTGGCTGGTGCCTTAGCTGGTTGAGCTATAGGCGCAGAGCCATGTTTAAATTATTATTAAAATTTTTAACAAAGTTGTTTTTCATTATCCTTTAATCTTAATTATGTAAATTGTTTCTAAAATATTTTTAAAATATTTTGAAAATTGAACAATGTTCACTGTGACCAGATGGCAAGCAACCACATTGCTTCTCATGGTCTAGTGAGGGTCAAGATAATCTGTGTGAATGATTTTTGAACAGAATTATTCAAGAAAAAGAGAGGAAAGGTTTGGCTCTCCCTGAGGAGTGTGATAGATTCAAAATCTCTGGAATGATGGAGAGAGTTGGACACGTCTATATAAATTGGCACACGGTGCTCACTGGAACAGAAGAGGCAAGAGGCAGGGGTGTTTGTGAGGCAACCATATTGCCAAAAATAGCATGAGCTGAGATTTTAACAGTATTTAACTAATCAAAATTTAGAACAAACCCTTGGGTGACACCTTTCTATGAGTGAGAAGCAGACTCAGTCCCAAGCAGAACAAGTTACCAAAGGCTGGATCCAAAGAGGATCATGAAGAAAGAAGGCTCCTCCACAAGGGGAAACCAAGATCCTTAGGAAACTGGACTGGAGAGCTCCTTCCAGGGAGTAGAATCCAACCCTCTTATGACCTAATTACCTCACAGACACCCCCCCTTTTAATATCATCCCATTAGTGGTTAGGGCTTCCCTGTATGAAGGTGGGGAACACAGCCTGCAGTCCATGACAGAAATCCCGTCCTGTCACTTGCTTGGAGAGCTGACCCTGGGAAAGTGCTCAGTGTTTACAAAACATCCAAAAAAAAATTCAGGTATAAGTGTGTCAAATAGTTATTTTTTATGTGGAAAATTTCCAAGACATTAGTTATTTTATTATAATAATTATTTTCAACCCCCACTTTACATTAAAATCCTCTTGTGCATTTAAAACACACAACTTAAAAGCATCATTCCAAAGCTATTAGTCATCACTTCTTAGGATGAAGCTGCACATGTACTTCCCTGAGAAATCATAGTGCACCCAAAAGATTAAGAAAATAGCTCAATAAAGGTTTCTCATCAAAAGTTACTATATTCAGGAATTGGTTAATTTTAATTTACAGAGCATTTGTTCCAACTTCCCAAGATCTTATTTATATAAATCATGTGAGTTATTAAAGGAAGGTAAACATAGGTGTTTAGAGTTTGTGGGATGGAAAGTACAGACAATATTCCTGCAGGAGCAGAGGTGCGTACAAGTTGTATTTGATATATTCACACCAAATTCGGGAAATGTTTATTCACTTCCCTCATGTTTGCATTTTAGAAGGAGTAAAAATGTGTGCTAAATCACATAGTTTATGGATGTGTCTGCACTTGTTACTACAGGCAGAAGGTAAATGAACAAACAGAATCACAATACAGCAAACAAACTAGGTTTTCCTTGTCAGTGCCGACTCCTGGAGAGAGGTCAGGCTGAGAACTGCCCTCTATTCTCACTTATCCTTTACACAAGCTCAGACGTTTCGTGCCACACACCTATTCTCTCATATTTTTCTTTTACCTGTGTGTATCTTTGCACCTCATTCTTTATTCACTGATTAATTTTTAATCTTATTTATAAAAATATAAAACAAACCCAATCCAGTTAGAATCTTATATATGTGAGAAACTTTCCATTGAAGAATGTGCAAAACTCAAGTTAGAATTCAGTATATGAAACTTTGCCTTCATATCGGACAAGTGGGGGAAAGAATGCGTTATGAACAGGTTCGAACATTGATGACAGAAAACGGAAGGAGTTCTTCTCCTACCGGGAAAGGAAACGGACCTTGTAGCTTCACATTTGTATAGCCTCTTTCATTTATCTGAAATGGAACGAAACACTACGTCAGTTTGCAATTGCACGTACATGTACCTTAGACCAAAGATGCGAAGGGGGCACAGGTGGGAACTCCCGCACGATGCTGGGCTTGAGGATGGAGGAGGAGAAGACGGACGTGTCAGTCCACACCCTAGTGCGGCTTAAGGGACACTGCCTGGGAGAGACAGCGAACAGACCGTGAGCAAGAAATGAAACATCAACGCTGCGGAGAAGTACAGGGCTCTGTGACCAGATAACGAAGGAGTTGTTAGGAAGCCCGCTTTTACGTGCAGTGGACAGAACACGCTTCCCTGGAGATGCAGAGGCTGAAACGCGGGGTCAGGAGGCAGAGTTCGGGGCACAGGGCTCGCGCCTGCAGACCCAGCGGAGGCCAGAGGATGGCCGGAGCCCAGGGGTTGAGCCTGCAGTGAGCTATGATCCCGCACCTGCACTGTAGCCTGGGGGACAGATGCGACCCTGTCTTAAGAAAAAAAGGGGTGTGTGTGGGGAGGCTCAGCCCACCTGACTGATGAGTACAACTGTGGGCTGCTGGCTGCCTTCTCTGAACAAAGGACTTACATACATACGCGCCTACATACGCCGAGCTGCTTTGGGAAAATAGTAAGGCCGGGTGCCTGGGTCCCAGGGACCAAGGTAAAAGTGGACACAGCCTAAAACTAAGATCTACTGAAAGTGCTTTTATTTTAAAGGAAAAGCGCAGAAGCCATTAGGAGGCTCCGTGAAAGCCCTGGAATCCACAGACACCAGGACTAGGTTCACTGCTGTAAATCCCGGGCTGCAGAGAGCCGGAGGGGCTGCGGGCTCAGCTGGTCCCCAGGGCGGGTGGGCCCTGCCCAGGGCCAATGGCAGTATGTGTGGAACACAGCGACACGTTGGAGATAAGTTTTGGAGAAAAGGTTCCCAGCACCGCTGAGGGGGTTAAGCGTGAGGCTCTGGAGGAAAGGAGGACTGTGATGTCCTCAGGCTCAGGCAACTAGAGAGAGGGAATTGACCGTCACTGAGGGTCAACACTCCCAAAGGACTAACACAACTGCCTGGCTGTTTACCTTGGAATTCTGCTCTGCTCTGTCTATTTTCTACATTTAAACAGTTTTCTTTTTCTTAAAATAAAATTGCAACGGCTCAGGGCCTGTAGCTCAGCGGCTAGGGAGTCAGCCATGTACACCAGGGCTGGTAAGTTCGAACCCAGCCAGGGCCTGCCAAACAACAATGAAAACTACTACAACAACAAAAACTAGCTGGGCCTCGTGCCGGGGGCCTGTAGTCCCAGCTACCTGGGAGGCTGAGGCAAGAGAATTGCTTAAGCCCAAGAGTTTGAGGTTGCTGTGAGCTGTGACGCCATAGCACTCTACCCAGGGGAATAGAGCGAGACTCTGTCTCAAAAAAAAAATTTTTTTTTTTCAATTATTTTTCTCCCCTACTCATTCTCACTTTGGGTAATTTTAGTCCTCTTTCAGACCTGATAAATACAATGGAATTCTATTAAAAATAGCAATTGTTTGAATATTCCTAAGATTTTAGTAAAAAAGAATCTTTATTATTAAAAATAGCTTTTTAAATTAAGACAGAAAAGATTTTAGAAAGTTGAATTAAAAATAAAAATTAACATAGATGCATTACTTAAGCATGAGGCCTTTGAGCTTGTTGTGACATTTGGTTCCAGTAATTCTCTTTTTAGTTATTTCACCATCATAATTATAATTTTTCTGGCTTAGAATTTTGAATTAAGTCATCATATTTCCTCTGAAAATAAATATTTTCCCAAATAATTTTTCTGTGTCCTACTATTCTTTTCACCCATATTAAGAAATTAACTAAAATTCTTTTTCTTTTTTTTTTTTTTTTTTTTGCAGTTTTGGCCATGGCTGGGTTTGAACCTGCCACCACCAGCATATGGGGCCAGCGCCTTAGTCCTTTGAGCCAAAGGCACCACCCTTCACTACAATTCTTAATGAATTGTAAAAGAAAACAGCAACCTCTGGGCCTCGTGAGGGGAAGTAGTTTATGTGCATGCATCTTGCTGGAAATGAGGAGTCTCTTCAGGGGTTTGAATTGAGAAAGTCATTACGGATGTTGAAAGCCCTGGAGCACAGTCTGACATTTTGAGTACACCATCATTTTTCTGTCTTGCATTTTTATTTTCTTGCTTTTAGTTTTGTTTCATCTTTTGGAAAAGCTGGATTCCCCCGCTGCCACCACCTTCCTGTGTCACTTTAGGCACCTGAGTGTGATGTGGTTTTGCACATCTGTGTATCTCCCTCTATTTCCTCACATGTGAAAAACATCCAGCCCAAATACAGCATTCTTGGATCACTTCATCTTTACAACTGAACCTTAGCATTTAGTTCATAACTAGCACCTGCTTTTTTTGTAAATAGCAAGTTGTTTTCCTTGCATATAGATATACAATTTTAATTTTCTTTTCTTCTGTAATTAAATTTTTTTTTTTTTTTGAGATGGAGCCTCAAGCTGTCCCCCTGGGTAGAGTGCCATGGCATCACACTCACAACAACCTACAACTCCTGGGCTCAAGCGAGTCTCCTGCCTCAGCCTCCCAAGTAGCTGGGACCACAGGCGCCCGCCACAACACCTGGCCATTTTTTGGTTGCAGCCGTCATTGTTGTTTGGTGGGTCCGGGCTGGGGATTCGAACCTGCCACCTTAGGTGTACGTGGCTGGTGCCTTAGCCGCTTGAGGCACAGGTGCCAAGCCTGTAATTAAAATTTTTATCAAGATATTTCTAACATTCCAGTGATTATCGAGAGCATTTGAAATGTGTATACCAGGGCTTTTTTCTCAGAACAATCATGTTTGCTTACCTGATTATTCTAGAATCTGTGATTTTCCATCACACACTCCACATCCCAAGATCGTCAATTATACACATGGTTCTGAATAATGTCCAGACCAATTTTCTCCTCCTCAGTCTGGTTTAGTTCTGTGAACTCTCTGATTACTGTGCTAAGAAATTCATGAGACAATCAATGCTTTTCTTGGTCTAATTATAAAGCTTTAAAGTATTGACATTTACTCTTCAAAACTTTCTTACAGTATAAGGAGATAATCAGATTTTAATTTTGAAGGAAGAATTTTGAAAGTTATTTAACATGCGTGTACCTGTGCCGGGTAATGCAGGCCTGGGGGAGCTAGCAGTGAGCTGAGTGCATCCCAACATCCACCCACACTGGACAATCCAGCCGGGGCAGCAGACAAGAGCAAAGCAGATACAAACAGAGCCTTATAGGTGGCGATGAAAGCTAAATAGCAAGGAGAAAAGCATGAAATGTTATGGGGGAGATTGATGTTTCAATTAGGAGTCAAAGAAGACTTCATAGAGAAAGCGATTTTACAGGTGCAGGAAGGGAGGAAGGGACCCATGAAGATTTGGAGACTACTTTAGGCAGATGGATTGATAAATGCAAAGGTCTACAGTGAGTTTGTGCAGAATGTCTTTAAGAAACAAGGACTCACAGTGGCTGGGAACATTGCATTGCTGTAAGTCTGAAAATTAGTAAGGCATCAGGCAATGCTGTCCCTTGAAGGTCCTTATATGAATTCTGAGGGTTTTACTATGATGGTACATGATGAAGTTGTCTTAGCAGATAGGAGTCACAAGGGTACTTCCATGTTTAAACAATCACTAAGGCCACTATATTATAAATAAATCATAGAGTGCAAGGACAGAAACAGAGTCATGTAGGAACTTACTGTAAGTATTTTTGCAAGACATAATATTGTCTTCATATGAACTAATGGTTGTGGGCAAGGTCAGAAGTGGTAGAAATCTGGCAGATGAGCTAGAACAGGGATGCCCGTCCTCTGGGCACATGGAGAGAAGAGTTGTCTTGGGCCACCACTAAATACACAAACACTAATGAAAGCTGATGAGCAAATAAAGGTCTGTGCATGATATTTATGATATCCGCTGCCACAGATAAGCAAAATAGTGCTCACAGAATAAACATAATTATGCAGCCCCTCATTCAGAGAGTCTTTTAAAAATCACTGAGCAGGTCCCAAGTGTGCAGTCACTAATGTAGAAAATGTACATATGTAAGTGAGAAAACATCTTTTTAAATATATTTTTATTATAAAAGTGAAAGAAAAGCGGCAACATAAAACTAGTGGCATTTTTAACACTGTGTTTGAGAAACTAATGCATGAATATTTGGTTTGGTGGAAGTCATTGCAATTCCCCGCGAAGTTCTCAAGGTGCTCATTAGATATTTTTACTCTTAATGTGCTTCATTCTTGAAAATAGTTGCTCACAAATGTAGGTGCTGCCAAAAAGTGATGACATGAATGAAGTATGATTGTAAAAGGAGGCATATTTTTCTCTGGGAAGACAGAGCATATGAAAGTTCAGTAAAGAGACATGATTAAATTTTCTTTAAATTGAATGTCAGATCAGCTCTACACATTCCACTTGAAAATTGGCAGGTAACAAATTTATGTTAACTGAAAATGGAGTAATGAATGCACCAAAATATTGATTATTTTCCTGGAAATCTTAAAATCTGTTTTCAAATTCTTCCTTCAAATCAAAAAGCAAGGCTGCCTATTTTTTACTCATCATAGGACTGTGTTTAAGCAACGTGTGGAAATGAATAAAATTGTTTGCCCTAATTTGAGCTTGCCGTAGTTTCAGTGTCATTTGGAAGGCTGTTATGGCTTGCAATGCTGTTTGAGAAGTTGGTTTTCACATTGAAAATACACATTTTTCTCATTTAAATGAACAGTTAAATCCACCTAAATCTGTGAGGTAGTTTTCATTGCAAGGTTCTGGCGCAGATTTGGTTTTTGATACTATAAGTGACTTGATAACATGTTTCAAATCATAAAATCTTTTCAACATCTGGCCCCCACTTGTCCATCTTACTTTTGAAAAGTAAATGATGTTGCCATAGTCAGCATGAACACTTTTTAGGGATTTCTGGAATTGGCCCTTGGCCCTTACGAAATTCACAGTCTTGATGATGATATACATGACATCATTCATTTTTAAAGATTTAGGCATAAATTTTCTTGATGAAGTACACAGTGATGCTTCATCAAACATTAGTTTTGAGTGGCGATCACAGTGACTTCTATTAATTTTACGTATCATCACCAGGGCACCATCAGTAACTACCCCACACAGGTTGACCATAGACAAAGAAAATATATTTTTTACTGCTTTGTACAAATCTCTTGATTTAGTTGTGTCTCTTAATGGCACTGAAGAAGCTGTTTCCTCAGTGACATCATATTTGTCATCAATCCCTCTAATAAAAGTAGAAAACTGAGCCATATTTGTAGGATCAGTGTTGTCATCCATTGCCAAAGCATAAAATGTAAAATTAGCATCTTTACTCTACAAAATTCTTCTGATAGATTTTCTAGGTTCTTCAGTTTGCCTGCCTGTAGTCTGGTGACACCAACTGATTTTTAAAATATCCCCATATTTTTTTTTTAGGCCACATTATATCTGCCATGCTTTTCATACATTGCTGAAAACCTCACCATCAGTAAGCAGTTTTAATTTTTTTGCTACTAAATAAGCTATCACATAATTAGCTCTTATAATGGAATCTATCTGAGTTGTAAGTTTTTTAAAAAATTCTGTTGAAAAGATCATCCTTTTTTCAGTTCTGCTGTTTTGTGCTTACAGCACAAATCCTTCATACTTATCAGATTTGGCAGCATATTTTTGCAACTAATGTCCTTTTAAATCATATTCTTTGAAAACGTGTGCAAATTTTCTACAAATTAAGCTGAGTGCCTTCCTATTTTCTTCAATAGAAAAGTAGTCATCTATACAGTAATCGTCGCTTACCTTATTGAACAATCTTCCTTCATTTGTAATTTTTCTTTTGCAGGGTTTGGTTTTCTTTCAAGACATTGTAGAAGCCATACTGAGACTGAAAACAACAATAGAAAGGGGATTATATTTACTTTTATTCTGAAAACTAATTGACAGAAAAGTAGAGAGTAAGGTCTGGCCATCCCATAGCAGCTGCTGCAGGACGAGGCAAGACCCACTGGTGTGGAAGTGCCTTAGCCATCACATAGGAATGCTCATCCGACTGCTGAATAACATTAAACTCCTACCCTTGCAGTGGTGGTTGACATATTATTGGTAACCACTGCCTAGCGAGTCACCATGAGCACACCAATTTGACTGTGCTCGGAAGACAACACAGTGGGGGCTGCCAGTGCGTGAAGCTGAAGGTGTCCGTATGCAGATAGCAAGAGTGCACATCTATTTATTTTACAGGACATTGCAACAGGATGTTGTGGTCTACAAGTTTGCACTGGAGAACCAGGCAATTGAGTTCCACCAAAAAGAAAATCACAAAAACAACTCAATGTTTTAAGTAAATTTACAATTTTGTGTTGGGCCACATGCATAGCCATCCTGGGCCACATGTGGCCCCCAGGTTGGACATCCTTGAGTTAGAATTTGCTGATGAACCCAGAGGATGGCGTGAAGAGGGGATTCAGTGATAATCAACTGTAAAAACAGTAGTGTTAGACTATGGATTCAGGAATAATCAGTGTTAGGTGGGATTTAAATCTCAGAGGCTGAATGTGATTGTCTCAAGGGTGTGCAGAAAGGGAAGAGATAAAAAGGCTTCATCCTGGGGCCTCCAGGGTGGAGAAACCACAGACAGGAGGAGGAGGAGGCAGCAAGGGACCGGGAAGGATAGGACAGAGATGAAGGAAAAGCAAAGCAAAACAAAACAAAACAGAGGATGTGGGACCATGGAAGTGAATGGACAGAGTGTTCCAGTGGGAAATGTGGCATGTCGCTCTACCAAGTGCAGCCGCCCATGTAAATGAGACGAGAAATGCAAAATCACCATCGCATCTCTTGGCTTGGAGCTGGAGAGAGGGTGCACAATGTGGACAGAGGTCTGTGGGTGGGTAGATAGGACATCGGGAGTTTGTGAATGTCTCTGAGGGCTCTAACTTTACTCACAAAAGTTAAGAGTGCAGTTGGGAGAAGGAGGCATGAATACAGACTAGTCTAGAAAACTGGGGAAGACAGTGCACTAGACTCCTGGGCAGCATTGAGCCTGGATGTCTTGCATTTCAGCTGGGACCTGTCTGCAGGGTTGGGCTTTCTGTCATCACATTTACCTACCAGGCCTTCTCAGGGCCCTAAGTGGAGATTAGGATTTGCCCAGAAGAGAAAGAGAAAAGAAACCTGAGAAAGAGTGTTAGGAAGCAGAAGCAATGCTTCAGCTCTTAGCTTAGAGAGAAGATAAATATAACAGTAAAAAATGAAACAAGAATTTATATAACAAAGGATTTGCATTTGACTATGGGGTATCTGGTCAATCTTTCTTGAATTGGGTCTTGACATTCTATCAATTCAATAAAGTATTAGTATGGGTGGTTTTCTGTTTCTGTGTTTTATTTTGCAATGAAAATAATGATCTTGAAAAATATATAAGAAGTCTGACAATTAAATTCATGAACCCATCCTAGAAAAAGTGTTACATAGTACTGAATATCACTATGGTCACCTCTGAATTCCTACCCTTGGAAAGCTATGCACCAATGCCAGCAACTCACCACCCTTCAAAGCAATTTTAGAACTCTTTCTGAACTGGCCTTCATAGCTGTCATCATATACCCTTGATGTCCAAAATTCATCAAAATTCAATATTTCCTTTATCTTCCAGCAGAGAAAAAAGTCATTGGAGGCCATATCAAGTGAGTAGGGAAGGTGTTTCAATACAGTTATTTGTTTACTTAGGAAAAACTCCCTCACAGACAGCGCTGTGTGAGCTGGTTCAGTTAGGACTTTCTTGTTTCTCTCTTGATGTTTACTTGGTCTACTATGCTTCTCACAGTCAGCTAATGATTGTGATGCACAATTTTTGCAATGTTTTCATCATTACTGTCTGCCCTGACCTCTCTTCATTAGTGATGCTCTTTCTCCCCTCAGAAAAACATTTAATCATTTGTACACTGGTATTTTCTTCATGGCATTATCCCCACAAACTTCAACTACACGTCCCTGATTTCACATCCATTCTTGCCCAGTTTGACAAGAAATTTATTATGTTTGTTCATTGAACACCAGATACCACTACTTACTAACATAAAGATAGCTCTGAGCCACTGATTACCAAGGTTATGAAACTTTGCTGAGTTGTTTGTACGATGCTGCCAACATCACTGCACTGTGACAAATTTTTGAACTTGTTAAACCTCATATATATGTAGAACTAAAGAATATATATTTTAAAGGATCCATTGCACTCAACCTAATTATTCATTTTTCAAAATTATTTTCATTTTCAAAGTTGGTAAAATCACACTAATGTTCCAGGCATCAAGGAACATTTGCCTTTGACAGGAATTATTTTAAGGCCTGCTTGGCATCCTGTCCTCAGATACTTTACAAAAATTGTATCTATTTTTATTTGACTTTTATCCAAGTGCTAATTCATGACACTATATATAGGACCAATATGGCATGAGAAAGGACTGATAATAAGAACAGATTTTGGTCCCCAGATAATTAGCAACTGGGAAATTACATTACCCTTCATCAAAGTTTCACCATGTGCATTGGTGCTTTAAGCAGCTCTAAAAAGATGCACCTTAGCATGTAAAAGCTCTAAGCAAACTTAACCTTTGTCTAATGAAGTTTTCCAAACATGCTTCCCTCTGCAAAAGCTTTCTGTGGGCCTTATAAACTCATAAAAATATTTCTGAAGAACAGACTTTAAAAGCTCCCTAAGCTTGTAGCATCTGCATGCTTAGCCCTGCTGTCCTTAAGCAGCTCTTAAGCCTGCCCTTAAAGGAGGCAGAAGGCTCCTCCATCTGAGAGGAAGGACTCACCCTCCTGAGCTCTGAGATGCCCCAGGACCTTCTTCCTGAAGTGCATCTCTTTTTTTCTTTCTTTTTCTTTTTGAGACAGAGTCTCACTTTGTCATCTTTGGTAGAGTGCTGTGGCATCATAGCTCACAACAACCTGAAACTCTTGGGCTTAAGCGATACTCTTGCCTCAGCTTCCCAAGTAGCTGGGACTATAGGCACCTACTACAATGCCCAGCTATTTTTAGAGATGAGTTCTCACTGGCTCAGGCTGGTCTGAAACCTGTGAGGTCAGAGTGCTAGGATTACAAGTCTGAGTCACTGTGACCGGGCCCTCTGAAGTGCTTCTCAAAAGCCCCAGGAAGGCATAGCCTTTGGCAACTTGACACATACCAGAATTCTCACTGTTTAGAAAACAAATATGTAATTCTACCTCACCCTAAAAATCTTGACAATAGTCATCACCTGTATTTTATCTTCTTGGAAACTACATCTCTGAAAAAATACCTAAGAGATATTTTCAGGGTCCCACAGGAAAAATTTAAACCCATGTCTTGAAATCCTGTGGGTGTCCCAGTACTTACCGAATGGACATAATATTTACTTTATTGAACTGGATGACAGGTCACATTTTTTAGCAAACCTGATGTCAACTCTCTGACTGGATATTGTGCCAAGTACATGTTTGGGAGTCGATTCACCTGTGATGGGTTAGCAGAAACTTTGGGGTAGATACACTAATAATTCTCCAAAGTTTTATTTGGTTTGGTGTTTCTATTTATGTTGGCATCTATGAATTTCACATGAATTTTATGACAACATCTAACTAGACATAACTGCATTATAAGAATATTAAGTATTTAATGTTTTATCCTTAGAGCTATAGCTAACCAAACAGACATGTGATTATTATTCTTTATTAATAATAAAGGAAAGCAGATTCAATATTTTATACTTACTTAAACTGAGCAGCTCTTACTTAGCAGATTTTATATTATAGTATTTCTTCTTCATTTTATGTCAATTTTCTTTTATTCAACTCTGTGAGGATGAATAGCAATTGACTGTTTACCTCAAAAACTAAACTATATCACACCTGAATACAGTTATTTACTCACTTCTTCAACTTATTTTTTGGGATAGAGGATCAAAACTATTTATTTTCCTCTTGAAAAATTCTTATCATTGAAGGCAGCGCCTGTGGCTCAAAGGAGTAGGGTGCTGGCCCCATATGCCAGAGGCAGCGGGTTCAAACCCAGGCCTGGCCAAAAACTGCAAAAAAAAATTATTATTATTGCATAATTTTGTTGCAGCACACTAAATTTCCCCTGGTATTCCATACCTCCTGGTAGTTATGAAGGAGGGGAGGATAGACAATCTCACTGTGGTAAAAAAAAAAAAAAAGCTAGTGGCCATGTTGCCCAACCATCCATAGTTTCAGTCCTTACCATAATCTCATCTGGGGATCATCAGATGAGATGCAGGTGGCAATGAAGAACTCAATATTCTACCTTTGAGCAGCTCCATCTGTTGAAATTTATACTGAGACTAAATTCATTTACTTGTCTTTCTCTGGTGTGCTCTGGACATACTCTCAAAGGCACAGAGAGAGTCTCAGATCCTTTCCCAGCCTGCCCCTGGAAGATGGCACATAGTATTTTGTTCCATCTCATGTCTCATCAGGTGTAATTTAAAGCCATTTACACTTTTATCACCATTTCCAATTAAACTCCCAAGCTTCTTTAGTTTTCTAATTAAGAAAGGCCAATCGTGTTGCAGTAATGGCAGAATCATTTGACTTGGTCAGCACAGAATGGAAGTTTTACCCCCCACTCACTTACTACTATTAAAAGTGATAAAATGATGTCCAGTGAGGAGAAGCAAGTGGTATTTACTTTAACATGTTATTGTATCTTTTGTATCAAAGTCAGGCCAAGTGGTAGCTGCCTTCGGCGGCCTGCCAACGTGTTTGAAATGTTTTTATCTCTACCTCCATTGATTTGAGATCTGACACTGTCTTTGCTAAATTCTTTGCTCTCCAATAAATTCTGTAATTTATCTTCTTCTTCAGTCTGTTACTTATTAAATTGTGATTTTTTTCCAGTACAAATATCTACATAAAAATGGTGATGGATTTGTTTAGTAACATGCCCCGGGGGTTGTTTCTCTGCTAATCAGTGTGTATTTAGCTCACAGCAATGAGACTGCAGCCAGAATCTCCCTAAATGTTTAGAGAAGAGTTGGTGTTTTAGCAGGAATTCAGATTAAGTTACTAAATCTTGACAGAAGTGCTGAAGGCACTTTGCTCACCAAGTTGTTCCCTTTGAGTGCAAACATTAAATGGGGGTTGAAAACAAGACAGGAACTATTCACTGAAATGTAATTTGAAATCTAGCAGGTTTATTAAATTGAAAAATGGATTACAGATACACAAAGAGATTACAATTCCAAACTAAGAATACCCATAAAAGGTGTGGAAATTAACATTGGTGATGATAAGTGGCAAATTAACTTTTGGAAAATAGGCCTGTATTATGCAAATTGGAGATAAAGAAGATAAAACTGTTGGAGACAGGGGTGTGTGTGTACACATTTAATGGTTTTTCAAGCCTGTTTGCCACAGGTGGAGGCTCTGACTCTTCTGTGAATGACCATGTGTCCAAGGGGCAGATATGAAATAATGAATGAGAACTTGTGGCAATCACGTTTATATGTTTATTGATTTTTTAATTTCCAGTGTGAACATCTATACACATGGGAAATGACCAGCTTATACCTGTTGCTGCATTGTAATTTTTTAAAGCACCTCATTTTACTGTCACATACCACAGTCCAGTTCAGATGAGATGTAACATAATTAAAGAGGCTTATTCTGAGTCAAATTTGAGAACCGTTATCCTGAGGCACACCTAAGAAGCCTTGACCAAGTAGACTCACAGTAGTAGGGTGACAGTTTGGTTTTATACATTTCAGGGAGACGGGAATTACTGGTAAAGTCATAAATCAATACGTAGAAAACATATAGTGGTTTTAAAGGTGGGTTAAATATTCTTTGACTGATGATTGGCTGAAAGAATTAGCCTCTGCCTAATAGACCAACAATCATCAAAAAGAAGACTAAGATTAGGATCAGTTAATCAGAGACAAAGTACGGGACACACGTCCACACCCCAGTGGTTTGTTGTGTATATTGAGGATATGCAGGGGTGTCTTCGAGAGCCTTAGGCCTGCTAATGACGCACAGAGGACTTCTCAATGAAGGCACAGGGGATCATGAGGCCTGTCTGGTTGCTTTTCTGATGGCTAGGGACTCAGTTTTAGGGATCCCCTTGGCCAAGAGGGGTTCTAGTCAGTCAGTAGGAGGGAGCCTTAAGGTTTTATAGACGGCAGACACTATAGAGTCACCCTATAGTCACCACATATGGCCATAAAGGCCATGGAGAAGAAAGTCAGGATGAGGCTCCTTTTCCATGTTTGGCCTGGCTTTTGTTTTAGCCTTGGAGACTGTGTTTTGGGGGATTTTGAACTGCACATGTTCGGGGTTGCCTCTATCACAATGCTCAGCCCCAGTGCAGGCTCCTTGGTTTCTAGGGAACGGGAGGCAGGGAGACCATGTGTGTGGCCCTGATGCTGACTTGGAAACTATCAAATAGGTTGTGAGGGCACAGGCGATATTTTTCAAAGTGGACAAAGTGATTGTGGATCTATTTATAGATGTTTGAACCACAAAAGTATCCTATAAACTTTGGATCACATATTTAATGCTCACATTTTCATAGAATGGCCATTTATCTGAGGACAGATAAAAAGTGTGTAAAATACATTATCAAAGGTTTTCCTGTTCTAATGTCCCAAAGGAAATGAGGTTAGATGCTTGAACATACAGTACAGCAAAGATTTCATTATCCTCATTAAAAGATGAGGTTTATAAGAAAAAAAAACATAAAGAAGTCAAACAATGACTAGATCTAATCTACTCACCTAGGGTAAAATGTGGGTAGAAGCCTGGATGCAAAACATTTGCCAACTCAGAGCCACGTGACTTCTGTCCAGGGTGATGGCTCCTCTGGGCCTCAATTTCCTGACTTACTACACAGGGATAGTGAGAGTACCTACCCCACAGGTGAAAGGATGGTCGGTCTTTAAAGCCAATAAATTATTAACTCACAGCCTTTCAATATGCACTAAAGTCTATCTTTCTCAAAGATGGGAGAGACGGGCTCGGGCTCGTGGATGTCTATTTTCACAAAGCATTGAGGAGCGCAGAAACCAAAAGGAAATGTAGATTCCTCTTCAGATTCATCCGCTTCTTTGCCTTTTGGAATTTGTTCCTTTAAGCCTTTAAGAATTTGTTCAACTAGCTTCTGAGTATCCAGGAGGAACAGTGGGGTATGTCTTCAACTTTGCTAGAGGGAAAACACGTGGACAGTCTTCATATCTTGTGAATTTGGCTGCAATTACTATATGTTTGTGCTCCATACTGACCACTGGCCCTCATGGGTGGGCATTCTTCCTTTTTTTCTTTGGGAAGCCAGGTTGTTTCTCACCCCTTTTCTCTTCTCTCTCTCTCTCTTTCTCCCCCCCCCAATATTCCCCTTCTAAGATATAAAATAAACTTATATTTTTATATCCTAATTTTGGCATAGAGAAATTCTTTACTCATCCCATGGACAGAGCCTACTGAGCTGTGCACCTGAACAATTAGGTTGTGGTGAAGAGTAAATAGTTAATATGTGTAGAGTCCTCAGGTAGTAACCTGGCACAGAGTGAGCATCACGTAACAACTTGTTCTATAACCATTGCCTGAACCACTGCTACACTAAGGGTCAGATACATTCTCAGTTCTCAAGACACTGTGGAGATACTCAAAGATTTTCTGAAAATAACGAAGTGACATAGCCTTCATCATGATTTGTCTTGTCTTTACTTGGAACCTATTTGTAGATACTGGAGAGGTAATTTAAAAAATCTCCAATACTGCAGCCTTTCAGTATTCTAAGCTAAGTTATGTATTTCCAAGTCTTTGAAGAAGCTGAAGAAATCTGGAACTAGGGAAAATGACCATTGTAGCAGCAACACAATAGCTGACCTTTTTGTAAAGAAGAAAGAATATGGACTATGATGATTCACAATGAAAAATCGAAACACAAGTTTGAAAAGTATAAGGAGCAGAAGATATGTCCATTCATGTCCTAGTTTGCCAAAGGACATCAGAATATGTCAAGCACCATAATTATTCTCTGGGTGCCTCAAGAGTCCCAGGCAGAGGCCAAGTCCCTCCTTGGATTAGTGAGGGTATCGGCAATGTCCTTTTAGAAAGGGACTGATGAGACACCTGTGCCTTCTGGATAAAGAAATAGACATTTTTCAGAAAATGGAGCTGGATTTGGGGGCGCTTTTAAGTGTTACAGGAGAAGAGAGTAGTTACAAATTTAGTATGCAGAGAAATTTGAGAGACCTAAAATATTTGTACTTAATTATTACATCATTGCTTATTTTCAGGACTTGAATGGCACGATCTGGTTTGTTTGTATTAAAATGACTTTAGCAAAACTGAAGCAAAGAAATAGGAAAATATTGAGGAGATGTTATATTAGTGTATTCAGGCAGTTGTAACAAAATCCTACAGACTGGGTGGCTTATAAACCAACAGATATTTATTTCTCACAGTTCTGGAAGCTGGGAAGTTCAAGATCAAGGAGCCAGCAGATTTGGGTTTCCTGGTTCCTAGGTGGCAGCCGCTGGTGCATCCTCTCAGGGTGGAAGGGTGAACTAGTGTGCTGGGGGCTCTTTGATGAGGGCAGTGTCCCAAGTGCTGAAGGCTTGCCCCTCCTGATCCAGTCCTCTCCCAGAGGCTCTGACTCCTAAAGCTATCACCTGGGGGATTTCAGAATAGGAACTGGGCGGGGCGGGGTGGGGCACACCTTTGTACTATAGCACTTAATAATAACACAGATGGCAAAACTAATGATGAGAATCTGTCACTTAAAATGAAGAGTGACAAAGAATACTGAGATGTTGCTGAAGTGAATGTGAGTAACCCAGATAAACTAGAGGGCTTTTCTGAGGCAGCTTAGGCCTGTGATCTGGGCTCCCTTGAAGCCATCATCTGCTCAGTTTGATACTGGGTTCCCCCATTCAGGACTGGACAAGGACCCTTGTTGTCTAGGCCTGATCAAACAGACTTCTTTTTCTCTAAACTGCACTCTCTGAATACAGGCAAGACAGAAGAAAAGCAGTTTTGCCAGTATTCATTAAGTGGCCTCTTCTGGATGTCCTGCCAGAGCTGGAAGGACTGCATTCATTTGCTGAAACTCTCATTCATTCACTAATCAACCTGGAAAAAGTGTCTTCCATCTGCCAAGACCTCTTAAACAAAAGACCCGCTGGGGACTTCCCACTTGGGTCTCCCCCCTCTGCCTTTCCTTCCTTCTATTCCTTGTGTCTACTAAATCCCATCTTACCACTGTTCAGTGTGGTCCCTGAGTTCATTCTTCAATCTCAGAGACCAAGGACCTACCACAGAAAGAAATTCCATCAATGAATTGACTAATAAGATTTTTTCAGAGGAATTCACAGAGATGAGTGCCCCAGTAGGGGAAGTCAGATGACCAATCAACTCTTCTGTAGTTAATTCACACCTTTCTGCCCCTCACCCTGTGTACTCTTTGCTGTGTGGCCTCTTCTTAAAAACCTGTATTATTATTGGGGGGAAGAAATCCTCATGACCCTGACAAAAGTACAGCTACTTAGGAGACAGCTAGTGATAGAAAGCCAGCCAGAAACCAAACTGTGAGACCACAGTGACACCCCACTCCCCGCAACTCTGTAAATCCTCACTACCTTGACAAGGGTACAGCCAGCCTGGGAGGAGAGCTAGTGACAGAATGCAGGTCAGAGAACAAATGGCGTGGTCACAGCAGCCCCCTCCCCACACTCCTGGAATGCTTCAAGGCCAGTGTTCCTGAGAAATATCAGAATCTCCTACCCTGGTCCTGGCTGGCATTATAGGTAAGGTTCTGGTGCAAGATTAATGCTTTTGCAGAGAACAGTGATTCTAAGATGTGTCTCAGACACAGCATCATTTACTCTGTAGGAAAGATGACTTCCCTCACCTCTCATGACCCCCTCCCACATTCCAGCTACACTAATAAAAGTCCCTGGAAATTGTGTGAGGGGGCCTGACTTCTGGTCGGACTCCATTCTGCTCCTTTAAAATAAAGCCTATCCTTCATCCATGGACTGATCTCTTCTCCTTTTTGTGGACCCTGGCTGGGACCCTATCCCTAAAACTCTTAATTATCGGTTCTTACCTTCACCTTTTTAAAAAGAAAAAAAGAGAAGAAAAAGCAAATTGTGTCCAGTCCACATATTTTTCCTCCAGGATGACTCAGGAGTATTCTTTTTACCCTTCCACATGCAGCCAGATAACTGGGGCTCACTTGCTGGAAGTGGGAAATCAGGGCAGGGTGGTATCAGGGAAGAAGGAGAGTCCGAGAGGGAAGCCCCCCGTGAGGCCCAGGGCTGCCAGTGCAAGAAAGACAGAGCCACCAGCTGTGACAGTGGATCCAGGACCAGGCCAAGCAGGGGTGTGGCAACCACTAAACCTGTTGTTTTGGAGACCCTGAGCTGGCGACTTGAAGTGGCATCCACAAAGTGACCTCAGAAGGCTTTGAGTTTTGTCTTTGGATCTCTGGATGAACACCAGGATGGAGAGAGAAGGAGGCCTAATCAGCCAGAACCCATTCTGCTCATAACAGAAAACATGGCTGTCCTAGGAAAGCAGGACAGAAAAAGCCAAACACCGAGAAGCCTAAGAACTAATTATAGAATAAAGCCAGAAAAGAAGACTCCTGAAGGGTCAAGAGAAAAAAACATCTCAGCAAAATAGAAAGTTTATAATTAGGAGAGATTGGATAAGAGTATGAAATAACTCCAGTGATTGCCATAAAATCAGTAGGGGTGAGGTAAGATCATTTTCATTTGGCAATTAGAGTCTTCTGAAATTTGAAGGTCAAGTCCTTTAGTGGAATTAAATTACAGATGGTTAAGGAAAATGTAGAGACATTTCTGGCTTAAAAATTTAAATATTTTGTGAATAATTAATTTTAAAAACCAGTATATGGTGTGTTTGAATAATCTTCATGTGTTCCACAATATAATAGGTACAAGTGGTTAACTGAGTGCAGAAAAAGTAAAGACAACAATTTCAGGACTGTATATAGTTTCCCAGACCATCTGTGCCATTCAGAAACTTGAGTTCTAGGTCTAAGGCTTTGAATAATGTTATTTAATTGGTGTTTGACCAGATTAAATAAAATGAGATAGTTGTGGATTGTCATACATGGAAATCAGATGAGTCAACACAGCTTTAGTTATCTGTTATGTGTGTCTCTGAAAAGGCAATTTCATCACACTGCAAGATTGGGAAAAATCGGAAAGTTGGAAGGGCAAGATGGCGGACAGATATCAGCCTCCAACAGAAGCTCCTATCCAGAGGGAAGCATAACATCCAGAAAATACCCAACAAAGTTGAAGACTAGGAGCCCAGCAGAGAGAGAAGAGTGATATATGCAGGAAAACTCTGCTGAGGCAGTTGTGACTCCTAGAAAGCAATCTACAGGTATATAATACATCCGGAAGGAAGGGTGTTCGTCCCCTCCCCCAAGAAAGTTGTGTTTTTCTCTTCATCTGCTCCTGTGAGTTTCCTACCGGAGAGGTGAACTAAGGACATATTATCTCACCTAAGTTGTGAGAGCTACAGAAAGTGGGGTCCACCCCCCTAGAGGAACACTGCTGAGACTCTCAACACTCTCTCTCCAAGCAGAAAAATGGAACTAAAGTTTCACTGCCATTTTGAATTCCCAGTCCACCCTCCCCCCCGGCCTACAGAGACGGTGAGAGGAGGCCCAAGAGCAATGTCCCCCCAACACCTGCAGGACCAAGAACCCTGTCCCCGCCCTGCAGCTGGAAAACTGCTTGAGCTTGGTGTTTCCCACCCAACTGCTGCCCATAGAACCCAGGATTGATTGACCCGTGCAGTCGCATGCCCCACCCCCGCCCTGTGTGGCTACTGTGGCTGGGCCGCTAGTCCAGGGCACTGGAGCAGGGTGTACCCAGGACTCATCAACCAGTACACCCTTCTGTGTGGATGCTGCCTCTAGACAGCCACTCCCAGGCACCCAATCAGGGCACACTGAGAAGTGATAGACCCTTGCAGTCCCACAGCCAGGCTGCCACTCCCAGGCACCCGAACCGGGTGCACTGAGGACTGATCTACCCATGCACTCCTCCTAGGTGGCTGCTGCCTCTTGCCCGCTGCTCCTGGGCACCTGAGCGGGGTGCACCGAGGAGTGATGGAGTGATAGACCCTTGCAGTCCCTCTGCATGGCTGCCACTTCAGGGCATCCAAATGGGGCGAACCAAGGACTGATTCACCCTCGCATTCCCTCGCACTCCCCTCCCCCCACCCACACACAGCCGCAGCTTGGCTGCAGCTCCCAGGCACACAAGCAGGGCACACCCGGGACTGATCAACCCATGCAGAGGCTGTTGTCACTAGGCCACTGCTCCCAGGCACCCAAGCAGGGCACACCCAGGACTGAACAGTAGGCACATTCGCCCTGCAGGGATGCTGTCACTTGGCTGCCACTCCTGGGCACCTGAGTGAGGCACACAGAGAACAGGAGAACAGGAGAACAGATCAGGAGAAAAGATCGACCAGCGCAGTTCCCCAGTGGGCTGCAGCCGCTGGGCTGCTGGTCTCAGGCACCTAGTGAGGCAGCCAGAGGACTGATGTCTGGTGCCACCCCCACTCCCCTGCATGGCTGCTGCCACTCGGCAGACTGTCCCAGGCAATCTAGCAGGGTGCACCCAGGACTGATCTACCAGCTGCAGTCCCAGCACCCCAGGCCTGGCTGCCCAAGAACTACAAGAAGAAAGTCAGTTGAGAGAGAACTGCACTGGCGTGGAGGTACCCCAGGTGAAGAGCAGCAACCACCACAGGGAGAACAATAAGTCTCATACCCCTGAGGCTTTCCGGACAGACATGCCATATCTCTCCAGGCAACCAGAGGAAGCCAGCATTTTCTCTAGTGGCGGCCAGTGGCTGAATGATTTTGGAACTGTCCCCAATCAGTGCAAATTCAGCATGGGGCGGAATCAGCGGAAAAACTCTGGTAACCTGAATAACCAGAGTAGATCAAGGATGGGGCAGATTCAATTGAAGATCCCATGCATAAACAGATGGCTGAGATGACAGAAATTGAGTTCAGAATCTGGATAGCAAATAAGATTAACAGAATGGAGGAAAGGAGGGATTTAGAATTTCAAACTATTCAAAAGATGTCTCAAGAATTCAATGATTTCAAAGATAAAATGACCAAAGATTTTGAAACACTGAGGCAAGAGGTTGTAGCCCTCAAAGATCTGAAAAATATGGTAGAATCTCCTGGTAACAGAATGGAGCAGGCAGAAGAAAGGCTCTCTGGCATTGAAGACAAAGCTTCTGAATGTGCCCAAGCACTCAAGGATGAAGAGAAATGGAGAGCAAAAATGGGTCACTCACTTAGAGAGCTCTGGGATAATTTGAAGAAAACTAATATTCATCTCATAGGAATCCCTGAAGGCAATGAAGTTGCTTCACAAAGCACAGAAGCTCTTCTTCATGAAATTATGAAAGAGAACTTTCCAGACATGCCAAGAGATTCTGAAATTCAGATAGCAGACAGGTTCAGAACCCCAGCACAACTCAACCCGAACAAGACATCCCCTAGGCACATCATAATTAACTTCACTAAAGTTAATATGAAAGACAAAATTCTGAAAGCAGCTAGACATAAAAAAACCATAACCTACAAGGGGAAGAATATTAGAATGGTGGCAGATCTCTCTGATGAAACCTTTTAGAATAGAAGAGGGTGGTCATTGATTTTTAATCTTCTAAAACAAAAAAACTTTCAACCCAGGATCCTGTATCCAGCTAAACTGAGTTTCATCTATGACGGAGAAATTAAATACTTTAATGACATTCACACGTTGAAGAAATTTGCTATAATGAAACCAGATCTCCAGGATATTCTCAGACCTATCCTCCATAATGACCAGAGCAATCGTCCACCACATAAGTAAACTCACACAGAAAATTGTGATCAAATTCCAACTTCCACAGTGGCTAAAGGATTAAAGATGTCCACTGGAGTTTTGAAAAACTCTATACCCAAAATTATAACAGGCTTATTAATATTCCCAGTTAATGTGAATGGCTTAAATTGCCCTCTAAAGAGGCATAGGCTGGCTGACTGGATACAAAAACTAAGGCCAGATATCTACTGCATATAAGAATCTCACCTTACTTTGAAAGATAAGCATAGACTCAGGGTGAAAGGATGGTCATCTATAGTCCAGGCAAATGGAAAGCAGAAAAAAAGCAGGTGTTGTGATTTTATTCACAGATAAAATAGGTTTTAAACCAACAAAAGTAAGCAAAGATAAAGATGTACACTTTATATTTGTTAAGGGTAATACTCAATATGATGAGATTTCAATCATCAATATTTATGCACCCAATCAGAATGCACCTCAATTTATAAGAGATACTCTAATAGACATAAGCAACTTGAATTTTCCAACTCCATCATAGTTGGAGATTTTAATACTCCTTTGGCAGTGTGGGATAAATCCTCCAACAAGAAGCTTAGCAAAGAAATTTTAGATTTAAACTTAACCATTCAGCATTTGGATTTAACAAACATCTACAGAAAATTTCCTCCTAACAAAACTAAATACACATTTTTCTCATTGGCCCATAGAACGTACTCCAAAATTGACCACATCTTAGGTCACAAGTCTAACCTCAGCAAATTTAAAAGAATAGAAATTATTCCATGCATCTTCTCAGACCATCATGGAATAAAAGTTGAACTCAATAACAACAGAAATCTGCAGACACAACAAAAACATGATGGAAGCTAAATAACCTTATATTGAATGATAGGTGAGTCAGAGACGAGATCAAGAAGGAAATTACCAAATTTTTGGAACAAACAATAATGAAGATACGAGCTACCAGAACCTCTGGGATACTGCAAAGGCAGTCCTAAGAGGGAAATTTATCACACTGCAAGCCTTCCTCAAGAAAAAGGAAAGAGAGGAAGTTAGCAACTTAATGAGACATCTCAAGCAACTGGAAAAGGAAGAACATTCCAATCCAAAACCCAGCAGTAGAAAATAAATAACCAAAATTAGAGCAGAATTAAATGAAATAGAAAACAAAAGGATTATACAACAGATCAATAAATCAAAAGTGGGTTTTTTGAAAAAGTCAATAAAATAGATAAACCTTTGGCCAGCCTAACCAAGAAAAAAAGGGTTAAATCTCTAATTTCATCAATCATAAACAGTAAAGACAAAATAACAAAAGACCTCTCAGAAATTCAAAAAATCTTTAATGAATATTACAAGAAACTGTTCTCAGAGATATGAAAATCTGAAGGAAATTGACCAATACTTGGAAGCACGCCACCTCCCAAGACTTAGCCAGAATAAAGTGGAAATGTTGAACAGACCTATATCAAGTTCTGAAATAGCATCAACTATACAAAATCTCCCTAAAAAGAAAAGCCCGGGATCAGATGGCTTCACATCAGAATTCTACCAAACCTAAAGGTTCCTAAAGAGGAACTAGTACCTATACTACTTAACCTTTTCCAAAATACAGAAAAAGATGGAATACTACCAAACACATTCTATGAAGCAAACATCACTTTGATCCCCAAACCAGGAAATGACCCAACAAAGAAAAAAAATTATAGACCAATATCACTAATGAATACTGATGCAAAAATATTCCACAAGATCCTAAGAAACAGAATCCAGGAACACATCAAACAAATTATACAGCACGACCAAGTGGGTTTTATCCCAGGATCTCAAGAACGGTTCAACATATGTAAATCTATAAATTCATCACATAAACAAATTAAAAAACAAAGACCATATGACTCTTTCAATTGATGCAGAAAAAACTTTTGATAATATCCAGCATCCCTTTATCAGAACACTTAATAAAATTGGTATAGAAGAGACATTTCTTAAACTGATAGAGGCCATTTACAGCAAACCTACAGCCAATATTGTATTGAATGAAGTTAAATTGAAATCGTTTCCAGTCAGATCAGGAATGAGGCAAGGTTGCCCATTGTCTCCATTGCTCTTTAACATTGTAATGGAAGTTTAGCCATTGCAATTAGGGAAGAAAAGGCAATCAAGGGTATCCATATAGGATCAGAAGAGATTAAACTTTCACTCTTCACAGATGACATAATTATATACCTGGAAAATACTAGGGATTCTACTAAAAAAAACTCTTAGAAGTGATCAAGGAATACAGTAGCATCTCAGGTTACAAAATCAACACTCATAAATTGGTAGTCTTTATAAATAACAACAACAGTCAAGCTGAGAAAATAGTCAAGAACTCTATTCCATTTATAGTAGTGCTGAAGAAGATGAAATATTTGGGAGTTTACCTAACTAAGGATGTGAAAGACCCATATAAAGAGAACTATTAAACTCTAAGAAAAGAAATAGCTAAAAATTGTTAATAAATGGAAAAACATACCATGCTCATGGCTGGGAAGAATCAACATTGTTAAAATGTCCATACTACCAAGCAATATATAATTTTAATGCAATCCCTATTAAAGTTCCATTCTCATACTTTAAAGGTCTTGAAAAAATAACACTTCATTTTATATGGAATCAGAAAAAAACTTGAATAGCTAAGACATTACTCAGAAATAAAAACCAAGCAGGAGGAATCATGCTACCAGACACCAGACTATATTATAAATCCATAGTGATCAAAACAGCATGGTATTGGCACAAAAACAGAGACGTAGATGTATGGAACAGAATACAGAACCAAGAGATGAACCCAGCTACTTACCATTCTATGATCTTTGACAAGCCAATTAAAAACATTGAGTGGGGAAAAGATTCCCTATTTAACAAATGGTGCTGTGAGAACTGGCTGGTGACCTGCAGAAGACTGCAAATGGATCCATACCTTATCACTAACTATGACTGACTCTTACTGGATTAAAGATTTAAACTTAAGACATGAAACTATAAAAATACTAGAAGAAAGTGTAGGGTAAACACCTGAAGAAATCAGCCTGGGTGAAAATTTTATGAAGAGGACCTCCCGGGCAATTGAAGTAACATCAAATATACACTACTGGGACCTCATCAAATTAAAAAGCTTCATCACAGCCAAGAACACAGTAAGTAAAGCAAGTAGACAGCCCTCAGAATGGGAGAAGATTTTTGCTGGTTATGTCTCCTACAAAGGTTTAATAACTAGAATCCACAGAGAACTCAAACGTATTAGCAAGAAGAGAACAAGTGATCCCCTCTCAGGGTGGGGAAGGGACTTGAAGAGAAACTTCTCTGATACATACAGGCACATGGCCTACAGATATATGAAAAAAAGCTCACCATCCTTAATCATCAGAGAAATGCAAATCAAAACTACTTTGAGATATCACCTAACTCCAGTAAGATTAGCCCATATCACAAAATCCCCAAACCAGAGATGTTGGCGTGGATGTGGAGAAAAGGGAACACTTCTACACTGCTGGTGG
>CAUYTI010137802.1:0-15723 GCA_963575145.1 Galago senegalensis | reverse complement strand
GTGGCATTACAACTCACAGCAGCCTCCAACTCCTGGGCTCAAGCGAGTCTCCTGCCTCCGCCTCCCAAGTAGCTGGGACCACAGGCGCCCGCTACAACGCCCGGCTATTTTTTGGTTGCAGCCATCATTGTTGTTTGGCGGCCCGGGCTGGGGATTTGAACCCACCACCTTAGGTGTATGTGGCTGGCGCCTTAGCCGGTTGAGCTATAGGCACCGAGCCCCTCATACAGCTTCTACAGGCCAGGAGCAAACAATTATAGCCCACAGACCAGGAACAGTCTTTAAGTTATTTTTAATTTTTACTTTATTTAGAGACACAAGTCTTAACCCTGTTGCCTGAAGTGCAAGGGTGTTGTCCAGTTCACAGCAGCCTCAAACTCCTGAATCAAGCAATCCTCCTGCCTCAGCTTCTTGAGTAGCTAAAACTATAGGTACCTGCCACCATGCCCAGCTAATTTTTTCTATTTTTAATAAAGACTTAAAATAGGAAGGGCTCAGACTAGTCTTGAACTCCTAAGACTGGTCTCAACCTTGCTCAGGCTGGTCTGGAACTCCTAAGCTCAAATGATCCTCCTGCCTCAGCCTCCCAGAGTGTTAGGATTACAAGTAGAGTCACTGTGCCTAGCCAAGTGCCCTCGGTAGAGTGCCGTGGCATCACACAGCTCACAGCAAACTCCAACTCCTGGGCTTAGGTGATTCTCTTGCCTCAGCCTCCTAAGTAGCTGGGACTACAGGCACCCACCATAACACCTGGCTATTTTTTGGTTACAGTTTGACTGGGGCTGGGTTTGAACCTGCCACCCTTGGTATGTGAGACCGGCACCCTACCCACTGAGTCATAGGTGCTGCCCCCAGGTTTTTTTTTAATTATTACTTTTTTTTATTAGAGAGGGTCTTGTTCTATCTCTCAAGCTGGAATCCAGTGGTGTGTTCATATGTCCCAACTTCTGGGCTCAAGCAAGCCTATTGTCTTGGCCTCCCAAAGTGCTAGGATTACAGCACCATGCCAGGCTAGCCTTCACAATTTTAAAAGGTTACAATAAAACAAGGACATGTAGACACTGTCCAGGGATAGGAGAAGCGTCCCAGCATGGGGAATCACGGCAGGGAGGGATGCTATATGGCAAGGCCCCAGGGTTCTGACTACCCTTGCTCACGTGGTTCTGGCCCAGGCCCTGGGAATATGCAAGAAAGACCTTCTACCTGCAAGGAAGACTACTGCTGCCCAGCTGGAGTTCCCTGCTGAGACACCCAGAGAACCTGGCTACTGAACAGGTTCTTGGACAGGAGATGTAAAAACAGCTTGTCAGCGGATTAGGCAGTGCAACTTCCGATAAACAAGAATCACCACTCAGGCCTAAAACTTCACCTTCTAAATTTGTTTCTGAGGAAGGAAGCCCAGGTAGACTGGCCGGGTATGGTGGCTCACACCTATAATTGTAAGCACTCTGGGAGGCCGAGGCAGGTGGATTGCCTGAGCTCAGAGGTTCGAGACCATCCACCCTGAGTCGGAGTGAGCCAGAGTGAAACGTAGTCTCTACCAAAAAAAAAAGCTGGGCATTGTGGCGGGTGCCTGTAGTCCCAGCTACTTGGGAGGCTGAGGGCAAGAGAATCGCTAAAGGAAGAAAGAAAAAAAAGAAAATTAATAAGAAACTTCAAACTAAGATGACTGAAAGCCAGTTGAAAGAAACATTAAAAAACAAAAACAAAAACCCCAGGTAGAAAGAAACTGGAAAATAAGCACATCATAGGCAGCCCCTTATCTTAGACAGGGTCCTGGCAAGCACCAGCAAAGAAAGGAAGCATCCACTCAGGCTTTGACCAGACCCCTGGACCCACACTCCACCATCAAATGCTGAGCCCAGGCAGCCGGAGCATTCTGGGACAGTACACTCTGAACCAGCTGGCTGCTGCACACTTTCCTCCTGGAGCCACCTCTTTTTACCAACTGTGGGCATCCCCTCCTTGCCATAAAGTGGGACCAGAATGACATCCTCGCCAGGGGCCTGACAAGGTCTCTCCAGCCATGTGGGCCCCTTTACACCAAGACCCCACAGTTGCCCGGGACCGGGGAAGATGCCTGGGTAGGCTCCAGAATAGTCTCCTCCCAGACACCCAGAACTGGGACTAGACCATTGAGGGTCTGCAGTGCTTTGGGGACCAGTGAAAGCTGAGCCCCCTGCCCTGCAGCTGAGTTAAGGCTGCTCCTGTTTGCTGACAAAGAACAAAAGGAATGTGTATTTGGTGACTAAGACACCCCTCCCTGCTGCAGCTGCATAGGACCTCCCTCCAGAGGTTGCTGCTCCACTGCCAGTGCCACCCTGGGAGAGGCAGCTGTGGTGAGGGGAAGAAAGAGATGTCCCAGGGCAGAGAATGTTAGTGAGGTGACTATCAGACTCTTTGCAACCGCAGCTTATCAGCCAAGGTGTAAGGAAGACAAACAGAAGATAAAACCACCTGGTCCTTCCCCAGGGCAACAGGGTGGAGATGGCTCAGCTCCACAGCACAGGGTGAACATGCATACAGCAGCAGTGCCTGGCCCTCTGCCCAGCTTGGTATCACTATCCCTCAATACCCACCACGGGCCTTAGCCTTGCTCCCAGCCCCTCCCTAACTGTCCTCAAGCACCATGAGAAGGGAGCTGTGAGCCTTGATTGCTGCTGGGTGGTAGGGTAGGGTGGGCTGGGCCCTAGCTCCCAATGCCCACTTCCCTCAGAGAGGGTGCCCTGTGAAGCTGCTCCCACTCTGACTGCAGGCTAGGCCCAGAAGCAGCTCACTAAGGCAGAGCTGGTCATCTCCCAGCCAACACCATTTGCAAATCAGCCCAGCTAGTGATCTAAGGAGAGGAAGGGAATCAGGAGCTGCACAGCAGTGGCCACAAGTGCAGAGGGAGGTCTGGCACACAGAGAGGAGGGCTCTGTGGGACTCAGTCTGAGGCAGCACTCCCAACAATAACAACCAGAGGAAGAAGCATGTCTATACTACACTGTCCCCATGAAAGGACACTCAAGTCATTCAGAAATGGTGCCAGTGCTCATACTGGGGCTCTCTGGGGCTCAGTCTGGGGCAGCACTCCCAACAGTAACAACCAGAGGAAGGAGCATGTCTACACCACACTGCCACCGTCAAAGAACACTCAAGTCATTCAGAAATGGTGCCAGTGCTTATACTGGGGCAGAGCCATAGGCAGCTCTTCTCTGCTTAGCACCTGGAAGGTTGTGAGCACCAGGAGAGGCACCCAGGGACACAATGCTGAGCTCCAGTCTGCAGAACAGGCAGCCCTGCCCAACTTGCCCAGTGTACCCTCACTGAAGGGTGGAGAGCCTGGGAAGTTCAGGGAGAAAGTGGGATAAGTGGCCAACACCCAGGTCAAGCAAATGGCCTTTGGCATCTTGAAGGCTGGGAAAGAAACCACCAGCCTGCACAGTCTAAGGCTATGGGGCCCAGGGCAGTCAGCCAGCCAGCTGTGTGCTGCCCTTTCAAGTGAGTCTGTCTGCATCCTCGGGCCCTGAGGTATGGCCAACTGCACATTGCTCATGTCCTGTCACCACTCTGCTGCTGCCACAGTAGCCAAGCAGTAGGCAGGGCGCCCAGCATCCACCTGAGAGCTGGGGGCTTCCCTTGGAAGATGTGGACCCTGCTGAGCCCTGGGACTCCTACTGTAATGCCTTGGGTTGCCCCTAGCCAGCCACTTCACCAGTCCTCTCCATCCACTTGGCTCCAGGTCTGTCCTCATGCTGTGACTCACACAGCTGCGATCCTCCTGGCTCCTAGTCCCTGGTCACTCTGCCTTCCTATTGTGGGGTCCAGAAGAGCTATTCTTCAGGGCCATGAGGGCTAAACGAGCCCACTCATGGGAAAGGCCCAGCCCAGCCAGGATCCCTTGGACTATGGCAGCTGTGCCCCATTTTGGCCTGCTCTCCTGTGTCAGGGGCTGGGGGATCTGGCCTGAAGCACCAAATACCTCTGAGCTCCAGGGCCTCTGCTAATAGTGATGAGAGTGAGTTCAGCATAGAAGGTATCAACTCTCAAAAAAGGGGATATCTCAGCATAGTCTTCAAGTACGTCCAACTGAGGGACACAATCTTCAACCACTAAAAGGGAAGAATGTATGAGGCCAGCTGCAAAGAGACCCCTAACCTCTGGGTCACATACCCTCCATGTGCAGATTCTATAGGTAGTACAGACGTGGTGGGGCGCAGTTTGTATTGATCAGAGGAGTAGAGGCCTGGGCCCCTGGCCAACAACCTTCACCAGCTGCCCTATACTCCCAAAGCCTTTACATGAGAGAGAAAAAGAGAGAACGCAAGTATGTGGCACTTACCCAGGTGTGACAGCAGGAGGGATGACCAGGATGGCCAGCAGTCGGGCCTGGTGCAGGGCCTCGGCCAGGTGGGTAAGCATGTGTATGAGGCCCCTGAAAAGAAGAGACACAAGGTCAGCAGTGTGGGTGCCAAGGTACCACCTAGAGCCCCATGGAGCTCCCTGACACTTAGCCTCAAGGATGGGGTAAGCTGGTCCTCAGCTTGAGACCCTGGTACTGGACAGCAATAGCCCCTTCAGGAAACTTCTCACCCCACCTCTGGGTATGGCCCCTAGATGACATCCATGTGCAGAGCAGCACTGTGTACCCCGTGAAGGGGCTGGGCATAAAGGCTGTCCTCTGCCTAATAGGGCCCAGTCACAACCTGGCTAAGTCCCTGTCCTTCCTCACGTTCTAGGGTCTCCATAGAGAAGGGGTTTGTATAATATCCCAGGGGCTCCCATAAAGAGGCATGAATGACCAGAGACAGGCCATATCATGCTCCAAACCCCAAAGCACAGCAGGCGAGGAGAGACCCCAGCAATCCAGGGTACTCTGGCTGCTGTCCTCCTTGGGCTCAGCAGTAATTCTGCAGGTGGCAGCACAGGCATAGACCATGGCAGATGGCCTTGGGGCAGCCCATCCTCAGGCCTCTGTGCTGTCACCAGCCTCCAGAACTCTACAGCTGCCAGAGACTGTCATGCCCCTGCACGCCACTTGGACACTGTGGTTGGGGCAGGCATGCCCACCTTCTGAAACCCAGAGCACAGCAAGGCACATCCCACGCTGAGGAACTCGGAAAGCTGCTCCCACCTGGGGCCCCTGCCCTTTAGCCTGTGGGCTCTGCTATCTGCAGGTGTCCATGTCTATCCCTAGAACCACATCAGACCTAAGGACCAAAAGATACCCACTTCCCTCTGGGAAGGGCCCAAGGAAGCTGGTTCAGGTTGCTATGGACTCCCAGTTGTGGTGGGTGCTGGTATCACAAGGAGCACCCTCAGGACAGGCCTCTTGAACCCTCCAGAAGCTGGCACTGGTGGCTCCTGAGGGTTCCCATCACAGTTGCTCTGGGCACACCATAAGAGGTTGCTCCCAACCTCAGGGGGGATCAGAGGAGGCCATGTCAATGCTAAGATCATCACCAACAGTCCCTGCAGGCAAACCTGCCAAATGTAGCCTCAGGCCTACCACACTAGCAGGAGCTGCAGGCAGCAGAATGCCCAAGAGATCTATCTACCATACCGCTGGTCTTGTTGCTCAGGAACCCAGATGCTGCCCACCCCTTGGCCCTGTGCCTGCCCCCCAGCACCTCTCCTCTTCTCTCCAGAAGCCTGGACTCAAGGAGCCCTGCAGGCTGCTCCTACTACATTGTTCCCACCCCTCCCCCATATTAATGAACCCTCGGGAGCTGGGCTGTGTCTCCCCAGGGCTGCCCTTCAGTGCAGTCTAATTGCCTGCTTAATTTCCTGAAACAGAAGTGAATTATAGCAAATCTCTGATTAATGGATCCATTTGCCCAGGATTAATGGGAAAGATGGGAATTGGTGGAATCTATCTCTTGCTTAAAGGGACCCCCTCCCTTGGAGGGTACTGGAAGCTCAACCCCAGCAGGGCCCACCCTTGCCCAGAGAGGACCCCCCAAGTCAGGCCTGCCTGGGGTTGTCTCTTGGCCTAAAGCCCAGGGTACCTGATCTTTAGACCAGAGCTAGAACCCCTTGGAGGCTATGTGGGCAAAAGGTTCCCCACAGACCAGCTGGTCTTGTTGCTCAGGGACCCGGATGCTGCCCACCCTCACCCTACAGTTGTGTACCCATCCCACCCTCCTCCCCTGCTGCTGGGTCCTCCAAGGGTAGAGGTAGACAGTGGAGGAGCAGCCGCATGTCAGGCGGGGCCCTGGCTGACAGCAATGTGGATGTCTGGGCACTGAGGGGAGGGATGCCAGGCCAGGGGTGTGAGAGCAGTTGCCGCAGAGCCCTGGGCTGAAGCCTCTTGGTAGGGCTGGCATGAGGCTGCTCTGCAAAGCAAGCCTAGGTGGGGTGGGAAGCTGCAGCAGACCTTTTTAAGAGGTCCCCGGGGCTGGCAGCTGGAGCCTACCACCAAGGGTATGCCTGACTCCATGCACACTACCACTGGGCCCCAGAAAGGATTCCTATTCCCCTCTCTCCAGCCCTGCAGGGATCCACATCAATGACTTGAGGTCCACGCAGGGATGCTACCTCAGAATGGGCAGAGCCAATCCAGTTCCTCTGTCTGCAGCCACCAAACGATGGTCAGTGATGGATAAGACATCAGGAGATCCCCACCCTCCCTTCTGGGGCAGGCATGGGCTTCAAAGCAGGTGGAACTCCTTCAGGTGGGGTGGGGGGTGGCAGATTCCAGAGTGTGTGGCTCACACAGAAGGCTAAGGCTGAGAGGCCTCTGGACTGTACCTCAACCCTGGCTGGCCTGGATACCTAGAACAGAGCTAGACTCATCTTGGGCAGGAGAACGGTCCCTCTGCCTCCTTCTACAGGACAGACAGCTCACTTTGGCAAAACTAGAGGAGGTGGCTGCTTTAGGTGAACTGGCCGGGCTGCATGAGCAACACCTAGGATGGGCTGTCTCTCAGGACTGAGGCTAGTCCTAAGCCAGACCAGAGGAACTGCTGGCACTTCCCGCACTCCCTACTTTCCTGGTCACTCTGGACAAGGGGCAGCACACAGGCTCACCTTTGCTGGGTGGCCTGGGCACCAAGGTGGTAGTGAGGAGGCCTGAAGAAGCCACCTAGTGGACTGCTGCAGAGCCTGCAGGCCTGGACCACTTTGCCATAGGATGCCAGGGCAGTTCACACCACAGGTCTTGGATGAGCTAGGCTGGCCCCTCTTGCAAGCCCAGAAGGCTCCTTCATGCTTGGTGAGTTTTCTGCCTGTGCTCAAGCCCAACTCTGATGTCACCATGTAGGCATCTCTCTTGCCAAGTCCTCAGAGCAAAGCTCCTCACCTCCCTTTTACCACCCACAGGAAGCATCAGGGCAGCCACCTGCCCCACAGCTATACTCAGCCCTCTGAGCAGGTCTCCACCTTATGCGCAGCCCTGTCCCCAGCCCAGGTGCAGGACTGTGGGAGGAAGGCCCTCCCAAATGAGGCTGCCTGGCCCCCACCCCCAGTGCTTCCTCTGGCTGGGGACCAGGAAGAGCAGCGAGCAGCCCTGCCTGCCCACCTACTCACACGTGCTTCTGGCTCAGCAGCTGGCTCCAGACCTCCACCACAAAGCCATCAAAATGCTGGTTCTGAAAGAAACAGGAGCCTATGAGGAGGACCTGGAGACTTAGGAAGGTGGGGTGGAAAGACAGACTCCTCTGCCCATCTGGCTGGGCCAGTCCACCCAGTCACTTATGAGGCAAGACCCAAGCCTGTGCCACATGCCTGGAAGCCCTTGCTGGAGGATGCAATGTGGGGGCATCCCCAGAGGAACAGGAGCAGAGGGACCAAGGCACTCGTGTGCCTCTGCAGCTCCACCCCTAGGAGCCTCAGGGATCTCCTCTTCTGTGACCCAAATGCACAAGCAGCCAACGGGAAGGGTTCCCTCCTGGGAGGAGAGCAGGCAGCTGGGCCCAGGGAAGGGACTTGGCCCAGAAGATGAGTCTCCCACCCCTACGACGGAGTGGGGCTGACACAGTCCTCCTGGGAAGATTTGGGCCACACCAGAAGGAGCCCAGAAAGGAGCCAGGCCAGGGGAGCCAGGTAGTGGTTCTGCACCAGCCCTACAAGGGCCATGTGGGGCTGCTGGTTGTGCCCAGCAGCTCCACAGCACACAGGGCTCACCTTTGCCATCTGGATCATGGTCCTGCTGAGCTCCTCTATCTCATCCTCGCTGTCCAGGACGCTCCGGAAGTCATCGAAAGTCCAGTCTTCAAACAGAAGCCGAGGTACTGGGGGAGGAACACATACAGAAGCTGCAGTTGGGGGTGGCGCCTGTGGCTCAAAGGAGTAGGGCGCCGGCCCCATATACCGGAGGTGGCTGGTTCAAATCCAGCCTCGGACAAAAACTGCAAAAAAAAAAAAAAGAAGCTGCAGTTGGGGGTGTTAAGTGACCTCCTCCTTGTTCTCCCCAAAAGGGCATCCCCTTGGCCTCCTGAGTAGAATGAGTAATGTGGGGAAGCCACCTGAGGTGGCCACACATCTAGAGGAGTCTTGCATTCTGGCAGCTGATGAGGGTCAGGAGCAGAGTGACAGGATGCTGACCTTCTGCCCCACACCCACTATCTATCCCTAGGCCCAGCATAGGAGCAGCCCCCACTTCCAGGAGGGCAGCTGTGCTAGACCTTGCTGCTCCAGCTCAGGCCTGTCACCTGCCTCTAGGCTCCCCTTTGGTATGCTTCCCACACTTTAGAGACAGTCTCACTTTATTGTCCTGGATAAAGTTCCATGGCATCACAGGTCACAGCAAACTCCAACTCCTGGGCTTAGGCAATTCTCTTGCCTCAGCCTCCTGAGTACCTGGCACTATAGGCACCAGCCACAATGCCCGGCTATTTTTTCTTGCAGTTTGGCCAGGGACTTGAACCCGCCACCCTCGGTACATGGGACCGGCGCCCTACTCACTGAGCCATAGGTGCTGCCCACTCCCCACACTCTTAATCTGCTGCCCAAGTCTATTCCTGGACATCGGGCACTGTTCCTACCTGGTCAGCCAACCATAGGTTACAGGTCCCACCCCCCAGCTGTCTGGATCACACTTGCAGGAGGAATGGAGGGAGAAACGCAAGAAGCACAACAGTGGGGCAAAGCCTCTGCTAAGCAAGTGCTGGCCTGAGTGGGCATGACTGGTTGGGAGGGACAGCCCAGGACTCCAGCCTAGCATGAGCTGTGGATGCAGGCTGGGGCCAGCCTCACCTCTGAGCAGTTGGAGGAATAACCAGTGCTGGAGCAGCACAGCCTAGATGACCAGGAACTTGAGAAGCCCCTGGCCACTCGCCAGCTGGAGGGAGGTCACAAGTCATGCCATCAGGGTCCGTCCCCCTCTCCTGCCCCCCCCGTCATACTCCTGCCTTCATGGGTGGGATTATTCCCCAGGCTGCTGCTAGGCCTATCGGACCTACCTATGCGCAGGCCCTTAGCGTGCTTCCTGACAGCTCGCATCCACCCTGTGTGGTGTGGACAGGACAGTTAGCACAGGCACATGTGACAGTTAGCACAGGCACAAGTGTCTGCCAGAAGACCCAGCCCAGCCCAGCCCAGCCCAGCCCAGCTTGTATGAGATCCCAGCCCTCCTCTAGCCACAGGGCAGCCTCCCTTCCTCCCCTGGACATACAAATAATTGATTTCTCTGTGCATGGGTGATGATAATGACATAAATGCTCTGGAGAGGATTTAAGGCAACACATCTAACTCTCCAAGCTGGACTTCTCTGAGTCATCCTGTGGTGTCTCAGCTCTCGGTGTGATGAGCAGTTTGTCTATACCAGCAGTTCTCAACCCGTGGGTTATGACCCACAGGAACTGTATTAAAGGGTTGCAGCATTAGGAAGGTTGAGAACCACTGGTCTATACTGCCCTGGGATTGACCCGAAACACTAGGTGGAACTAATTCTCACAGTGGTGACCACACACCTGTCTGCACCATGGGCCTACTCTCTGGGCTCGGCTGTGCAGGGTTGAGAGCAGGCCTTGAGGTCATCACACATCAGACCCACTCTCACACCCACACTCTGACATACATCCACATTCTCACATGCACACTCACACCCACCCACTCACACTCACATCACACTCTGAGACACATGCCCACATCCACTTTCACATCATAACTATGCTCTGAGACATACATATCACACCTATACTCTGACACACACACCCACTTTTGACATACCTGCTGTCACACTCATATCACACCCATACTCTGACACACACTCATACCCTCTACTCTTTTTTTTTTTTGTAGAGACAAAGTCTCACTTTATATCCCTCAGTTGAGTGCCGTGGCATCACACAGCTCACAGCAACCTCCAACTCCTGGGCTTAGGCGATTTTCTTGCCTCAGCCTGCCAAGTAGCTAGGACTATAGGTGCCCGCCACAAAGTCTAGCTAATTTTTGGTCACAGTTCGGCCAGGGCCAGGTTTGAACCTACCACCCTCGGTATATGGGGCTGGCACCCTACTCACTGAGCCATAGGTGCTGCCCCACACCCTCTACTCTTACACATCCACACTCCACTCCACACACACCTGCTCTTACACATATTACACCCACACTCTGACACTCACACCCAGACTCACACACACCCACTCTCATACATCACACCCATTCTGATACACCCACACTGTGACACACACTTGCTTTCACACCCACACATACCTGCTCTCACACACAGCACACCCACACTCTGACACACCCAGACTCTCACACACCTGCTCTCACACCCACACTCTTCTTGGTCCTCAGGACAAGCACAGACAAGTAGAAGGATGAGAACCTTGGTCCACATCATGGAGACCCGTGACCTCGAACATTTCTCGGCCACGTCTCTTGAGCTGCAGCCAGACTGGTGAGATATGTGTGAACTTGCTCCCGAACACCTTCGTGACATCGTAGCCATGGCTGTTCCACTGGCAGAGGAAGGAGATGTCAGACAGAGGACAGGTGAGCCTGCACCGGCCTCATTATGATGCTGTTACTCTGGCTGCTCTGGCCTTCCCAGAACCAGCCAGCCAGTGCAGACAACTTTTTAGCCTGGGCTGACATCAGGGTGACCTTCTCCCACTCTGTACTACCACCAGCAGCCTGGGATCCAGGCCACGCAGTCCCCTTCACCAGCAGGACTGGTGCTCCTCTTTACCAGCCCTCACTCTGAGCTAGGACATATCACTGCTGCAGCTGGCTGCTGAGGCCAAATGCCCAACGGCCCACCTCTGGACTTGGGGCACCAACAGGGTCACCTATAGCTTAAGCAGTGCACTCCCAGCACCCTTCACTCTGACATTCTCCAGGACAGTACCTCTCCCCTGTGGCTACACAGCTGTAGCAGCCAGGGAGATGAGAATCCAGACCCCATCAATGCCTGGCCAGCCCATCAGGGATAGGGGTGGCATATGAGGCTCAGGACTTCCCTCTGTACCTTGGGGGCCCCAACCTACTGGAGTGACATAGCCCAGCACGTCTCCAGCAAAGTTTCTATCGCGGGCCCTTGCTGAACAGTAGCTGCGATGCTCAAGAACCACGTCCTCGGCTTTGAGGTCCGTCACCACTAGACCCCGATCTTGGACAAGCTTATCTGAAAACTGATTCTGAAATAAAAGGAGTAGGGGAGCAGTGAGTCATCTGTCCTCAGTGCACAACACAGTCCTTAGGCAGCAGCGATAGCAAGTCCTTCCTCCTAGCCCCGGACTGTGTCTGGGCGTCAGCAGCACTGCTGGCCCGGACACCCTGTAGGTAGAGGCTCAAGACCATAGCAAGCAATGCAGCGCAGAGGGGCTTGGGCTATCAGAAAGCAGAGAGAGGCTGGTAGTCTGGGGCTGTTCCCACTCTTGCTCTAGGCTGGAAGGCAGGCAGGGAACTACAGTGGCTCCCTCCAGGCACATGAGGATGGACAGCCAGTACCAGTTCTGGCCACCCCAGAAACTTGGAACTTATCTGGCCTCCCAGGCCCATACATGTTGTTGGTCAGATAAGAACATGCCAGATACAGATGATTTATTGGCCAACTGCTGTCCACCACTTCTTCCCCAACCTATGGGAAGGCCTCCCCACCCTGCCTCTGCTCTTGGAAGGCCCCCACCCAGTTGTCCACTTGCCTGTTCTGTCCACACTCTAGGGCCTGGCTCACCCTCTCCTTGATACCACCCACTCCTTGGCCTTGGCCCGCAGGGCCTAGTGAGAGACAAAAATGCCCACTACAAGTGTTCTCTGTCCCAAGAGAGGACAGAGATATTGTCTGCCAGTCTAGATTAGGTCACAGGAAGTCTTCTGGTAACTCTGGCCAGCAGCATGGTGACTGATGCAGTGGAGGGGTAGTTTCAATGGGGACCCACCCTTGAGTTTACAGTCTCTGGGGCCATCCCAGAACAACAGAAAGACCACAGTGGAAACCAGCTCACAGCTGTGAATTTTTTTTTTTTTTTTGAGACAGAGCCTCAAGCTGTCCCCCTGGGTAGAGTGCCGTGGCATCAAAGCTCACAGCAACCTCCAACTCCTGGGCTCAAGCGAGTCTCCTGCCTCCACCTCCCAAATAGCTGGGACCACAGGCACCCGCCACAACGTCTGGCTATTTTTTTTGGTTGCAGCCATCATTGTTTGGCAGGCCTGGGCTGGATTCAAACCCGCCACCTTAGGTGTATGTGGCTGGCACCTTAGCCACTTGAGCCACAGGTGCCGAGTCACAGCTGTGAATATTAAAGAACATAACAGCAATGGTGGGAGTATGCAGGTGTTAGAAGCAGGAGGTGGAGGAAAGGTGGAAGTCAGCATAGGAGATAGGCCCTATGGGGGATGGGGGAATGCTAAAGAGCAAGCCACCAGCCCTCAGAACCTGGTGACTGGCCAGAGCCCCAGAGACACGTAAGCTGCCTACTGCCTGCCTGCCTGCTCACTGCTGGCTCATCAGCCCTCTGTCTCAGCCCAGCCACTCCAGCCTCCCAGCTCACAGGCCCTAGCAGGAGGAGTATGAGGGGCCAGCCATTGGCCAGTGTGGTCACCTCAAGTCCCCAGGCCACCCCTACCTTCTCCAGCAGTGTCTTGGAGGCAGCTTTTTTGGCATCTGACTTTGACAGGGTAGCATGAACAGAGCCACAGGCCAGAGCAAGCCATAAGAAGATGAGCAGTGTCTGCATGGTGGGCATGTCACAACAGGGTCCAACCTCCAGGTCCAGAGGGCTGCAAGGAGAGCAGAGCAGGTGGAGACAACCAGAGGGAAATGTGACGTGAGCAACCCCTCTGCAGGTGGGAGTAATTTATTTTTTTTATTTTTATTTTTGCTTTCAATTTCTGCTGGCTTTCACTTTATCTTAGTTTGAAGTTTTTTATTTTTTTAATGGGTGGGAGTAATTTCTCCAAAGGGAGGCCTGGGTCCTCATGGCTTTAGGCAGGGCTGTGGCCACCAGGACAGAGCCCTGCAGCTGGAGTCCATTCTCTAGAACTACCACACACACCTCCCCACCCGGACCCCAGCTGGATCACCAGTTCCTCTCAGACACCCAGAAAGGATCTTCCTCACCACCAGTCACACAGCCTTCTCCTCACTGCCCAAGGCTGCCCTGATCACTGCCAGCCACCTAGGAAAACAGTGACTCCTATCTCCCTCACAAACCCAAAGAAATCCTGCCCATAATAGGGCTTAAATATAAAACAGAGCCATGGAAAATACTAGAAGACAATATAGATATCAATTTATGTAATCTCACGGTAGAGAAGGCTTTTGCTACTATATCAGCAATGAAAGAGACTATGGGCTCGGCACCTGTGGCTCAAGCAGCTAAGGCGCCAGCCACATACACCTAAGTTGGTGGGTTCGAATCCCCAATCCAGGCCCACCAAACAACAATGATGGCTGCAACCAAAAAATGGCCAGGCGTTGTGGCGGGCACCTGTAGTCCCAGCTACTTGGGAGGCTGAGGCAGGAGACTCGCTTGAGCCCAGGAGTTGGAGGTTGTTGTGAGCTGTGATGCCATGGCACTCTACCCAGGGGGATAGCTTGAGGCTCCATCTCAAAAAAAAAAAAAAAAAGAAAGAGACTATGAGGCTCAACACCTGTGGCTCAAGTGGCTAAGGTGCCAGCCACATACACCTAAGGTGGCAGGTTTGAATTCAGCCCAGGCCTGCCAAACAACAATGATGGCTGCAACCAAAAAATAGCCAGGTGTTGTGGTGGGCACCTATGGTCTCAGCTACTTGGAAGGCGGAGGCAGGAGACGCGCTTGAGCCCAGGAGTTGGAGGTTGCTGTGACCTGTGATGCCACGGCACTCTACCTAGGGGGAAAGCTTGAAGCTCTGTCTCAAAAAAAAGAAAGAGACTATGAGAGAAAATACCACTATAAAGTTTAATACATAAAAATGTAAAGCTTTCACGTAGGTAACAAAAAAACCAAACTAAAAGACAATACCCCCCAAAATATTTGGAACATGCTCAATGATGGATTTCTACCCATAATGTATCTGTAACATGCAAAGTAATCTTACAAATCAAGCACAAAAGATAGGCTCAAGGTGGGAGGATTTCTTGAGGCCAGAAATTTGAGGCCAGCCTGGAAAACACAGCAAGACACTGTCTCCACAAAAAAAAAATTTTTAAATTAGGGCGGCACCTATGGCTCAAGGAGTAGGGTGCAGGCCCCATATACCGGAGGTGGTGGGTTCAAACCTGGCCACAGCCAAAAACTGCAAAAAAAAAAAAAAAAAAAATTTAAATTAGCTGCATGTGGTGGTGGGCACCTATAATCCTAGCTTGGGAGGCTGAGGCAGGACTGCTTGAAGCCAGGAGGCTTTTTTTTTTTTTTTTTTCAGTTTTTGGCCAGAGCTTGGTTTCAACCTGCCACCTCCAGCATATGGGGCCGTAGCCCTACTCCTTTAAGCCATAAGCACTTCCCTGAAGCCAGCCAGGAGTTTTGAGGCTGCAGTACACAGATTGTACCACTGCACTCTAGCCAGGGTGACAGAGCAGCACTCTGTCTTAAAAAACAGTAACAGGCTTGGCGCCTGTGGCTCAAGCGGCTAAGGCGCCAGCCACATACACCTAAGGTGGCGGGTTTGAATCCCCAGCCCGGGCCTGCCAAACAACAATGATGGCTGCAACCAAAAACTGGCCAGGCGTTGTGGCAGGCGCCTGTAGTCCCAGCTACTTGGGAGGCTGAGGCAGGAGACTCACTTGAGCCCAGGAGTTGGAGGTTGCTGTGAGCGTGATATCATGGCACTCTACCCAGGGGGATAGCTTGAGGCTCCGTCTAAAAAAAAAAAAAAAAAAACAACAGAACAAAGGAATAAAGATAGATACTCTAGTAAAAAATGTCCCACTATAAAAATAAGAAAGGGATGGCATCTGAGGCTCAAAGGAGTAGAGTGCCGGCCCCATATACTGGAGGTAGCAGGTTCAAACCCGGACCCAGTCAAAAACTGCAAAAAATAAAAAATAAAATAATAAAATGTTAAAAAAAATAAGAAAGGGATGAGGCCAGGTATGGTGGCTCATGCCTGTAATCTTTTTTTTTTTTTTTTTGAGACAGAGCCTCAAGCTGTCCCCCTGGGTAGAGTGCCATGGCATCACAGGTCACAGCAACCTCCAACTCCTGGGCTCAAGCAAGTCTCCTGCCTCTGCCTCACAAGTAGCTGGGACCACAGGCGCCTGCCACAACACCAGGCTATTTTTTTTTTTTTTGAGACAGAGCCTCAAGCTATCCCCCTGGGTAGAATGCCATGGCATTACAGCTCACAGCAACCTCCAACTCCTGGGCT
>CAUYTI010137799.1:0-10281 GCA_963575145.1 Galago senegalensis | reverse complement strand
TCTTCTTTTTTTTTTTTTTTTTTTTTTTTTTTTTGAGACAGAGCCTCAAGCTGTCCCCCTGGGTAGAGTGCCGTAGCATTACAGCTCACAGCAACCTCCCACTCCTGGGCTCAAGCGAGTCTCCTGCCTCCGCCTCCCAAGTAGCTGGGACCACAGGCGCCCACCACAATGCCCAGCTATTTTTTGGTTGCAGCCATCATTATTGTTTGGCGGGTCCAGGCTGGGGATTCGAACCCGCCACCTTAGGTGTACGTGGCTGGCGCCTTAGCCGGTTGAGCTATAGGCTCTGAACCAAGCTTGTGTTTCATAAGGGAACTCGATACTTAAATTGAAGAAACATCGGTAACACATAGAATTGTGAATATCTGTTTATTTAAAACACTTCCAATGGTCACATGATCATTACGCACATCTTTTGATTATATTTCATTACCTCAACTTTGAACCTGAAATTGTATCAAGGTAAAGAGACTCACTCCTTACAAGGACCCTACTCTACAACACACCAAATGAAATCTTCCTCTTTAGGACTTGGTGAGTAAGGCAGTCGGTCTCTAATTACCATCTATTTAGTTACTTTATTGTGAAAGACGCCTCAGCCCTATTTCATGGTAACAGGCAGAGGAAGGCTAATTTGACAAAAAGGAAGGGATAGAACAGTAGAGAACTCACGTTAATAAGAATGTGTATATTCCTCAGTTGATCAGCCAGGCAAACCTATAAATAAAATTAAAGAAATCATGGTTCTAAGGCTGTATTGAAGCTTGAAGGCTTTCTCTGAATGAGGAAATGTCAAAACAGTAGCTTCAGGTATCCCAGATAGATAGAAGGTAAGAAATCTGTCCGGCTCCATAAGGTAGAAAGCTTTGAGATTGTGGGAGAGGAAGAGTCATTAAAGATGTGTACTTCTTTTTTTTTTTATTATTCAGTCATTTGTACATAGATCATAAACACATTTATGCCACTATGGGAATCAATGTGTTGATTATTTGTACAAGTTGGAGTGCTCACATCCTACTAAACAACATAGCCTCACCTCTTTTACCCAATTCCAGGATTAAGACATTTGTGTTCTACACCTGATAGATCCAACTTGTCTTTGCAATATGCTCTGAGAAGGAGACAAAATACTCAAGAGGTCTGCAAATAGTGACTGGTTTGAACAAATATGCACGTATCTTAGATCAGAAGTCCCCAACTATTTTGGTGCCAGGGACTTGTTTCATGGAAGACAATTTTTTCCACAGACTGGTGGGCGGGGCGATGATTTTAGGATGAATCAAGTGCATTACACCATTGCACACTTTATTTCAGTTATTACATTGTAACATACATATAATTGAATAATTTTATAACCCATTCTAATGAAGAATCAGTGGAAACCCTATCTTGTTTTCCTGCAACTAGATAGTCTCATCTGGGGGAGACAGTGACACCCAAAGTGTGTTGCTAAGTCCAGTCTACTCCGCAAACTCATTGTGGTTGCTGTCACTGTGGAACTCCCTGCTTCACAAAGATGGGATGTTGGAAATGGAAGCAGCCTTTTCAGTGCTTTGTGGCAACATAGGATTTTCTGCCTCGACTTCAATCCAGAACACGTGGAGATTTGAAGTTGTCTCAAACATGCTTTTGAGGCCACCATCAACAGTCAGTTCACCCGGCTAATTCACAAATAGGTCGTGCATCCATTTCTTCCCAGTTCAGGTGTCTTTTGTGGTTGGGAAGTAAAGCTTAAACTCTTGGTACCTGACATGGTCATGTACCAGCTGGGAGAAAGAGGGTGCTGGCTCAGTCTCTCTCAAAATCTCTGGCCATGTTTGAAACATGTCAAAAATCCCAGTGTTCACTTGCTGCCCCCATAATGCCAGTTTGGCTTTGAATGCAGCCACTTTATCTGCCGACTTGAAAGCAGTTGTCATTCTCCCCTGATATGACACATTGAGTCTGTTGACCAGGTTGAATATGTCACATAAGTAAACAAGTTTTGTGACCCATTCTGTGTCACCCAAATGTGCTGCCAGGGAGGACTGTTTTTCTAAAATAAATCTCTGCAGCAGTGTTCATAGCTCAGAAACTCCTGCCAGTGACCTACCTATGGAAACCCATCTCACTTCTGTGTTTAAGGGAAGACGTGTGTGCTCTGCGTCCGTCTCCTCACTGAGCTTCACGAGCAGGTGTGAGTTAAGGTCGTGCACTTTACTGTGGTTGATAATCATAATCACATCCTACAACATGTTCAGATCAGGTGACATTTTTTAGCTAGCCAGCATTTCTCTATAGATGACAGAGTGTGTAGACTCAGATTCAGAAGCAACCTCCTGGACCCACAGAAGTGAAACTAGAAAACCGTCTAGCCATGGTAGCTGCTCTGTCCATGCTTATAGTGATAAAAAATGATCAGTTCAGTTTTCCTGATGTGTAATTCTCCAGAGACTTGAATAACTCTGGTGTTGGTTGGGAACAGAAGTGCACGTAACATCCCCCCATGGACATCCTTCTGGATACTACTTGGCACAGAAACAAGCATCGTTGCCTTGTGTTCACATCAGTAGACTCGGCAATCAGAATTGCACACCCCAGTGACTCACTAATCCTCTCTGTATCTCTCTCCTTCCATCCGGTCATCTCTTTAGGGTGCACGCCGAAAGAGGAACATGTGCCACCTTTGAACGGCGTCCTCTTCTAAAAGTTCACAGCAGAGTGTCCTTAACCACGGGCAAGATCAACCCCTCAGCAGTAGTCAAGGGCTTTTTAGTTTTACCAGTGTGGTTAGCCTCTCGTGATGATGCTCTCAGTGCAGACGCATTTGATAAAGTCATGACCTTTAGTAATTGCTTCTGTTCTTTCTGTTCACATTTTTCTTTTGAAAAACTCCAAAGCTTATCTTTTAATGCAGGGTGCTTGGTCTCCATGTGGTAAAGCAGTTTTAGGAATGTTGTGGCTTCCTTAGATAGCCGGTGACCACATAGTACAGAGTGGGCTGGAGAACTGAATCCCCTATTGCAATGCACCTGTAATTTAAGTAGGACTCTTGGCATTTTCTTTTAAATGCAGCTTCTATTGTGTTGGCAGTCTGCTCTCTCATCCCTTTTCAGAGAAAGCCCCCACCACCGTTTGTTTGACTCACCTTTCTGTAGAGTTATGTTGTGAGCTTACAAAGCTGGGATGGAGGCAAGTGCACTGTGGGAAGGAGATACGGATGGAAATGGTAAATAAAATGATGGGCAGACCACCTGCAGGCTAAATAATTGTCAGGGTCTCACGGAAAGCCTGCCGCCAGATGCAGCTGCACCACCAGAGGCAGCTGTGCACCAGTTGCTGCTATAAAACCTGCCACCAGTACAGGTTAATTGTCACTTGCCACTCACCGACAAGGTTTGGGTGTGAATCTGCAAGTATTTATTATGATTTATTATGGTTGCTGTGAGTCAGACCACTCTGCTAATGATAATCTGTATTTGCATCAACCCCCCAAAGCTCCAGCTCAGATCATCAGGCCTTGAATTCTATGAGGAGCACACAACCTAGACCCCTCGTGTATGCAGTTTAGAGGAGAGTCTGTGTTCCTATGAGAATCCAAAGCCACCTCTCATGACAGGAGGCAGAGTTCTGGCATTGAGGTGAGTGATGAGGAGGGGTTGTAACAGAAGCTTAGCTCACTTGCCCTCAGCTCACCTCTTGCTATGGGGCCTGGTTCCTACGGGCCACAGGTCAGTACTGGTCCTGGGACCGGGGGTTGGTGACCACAGTCTTAGATGATTATTGTTAAGGGTAGAGAACTGAAGAAAACGCTTGCACTAAAAATGTAAAGTTTATAAACGAGAGGTGAGGAGCGATACAAAAGAAACCAGAAACCAAATGCACCATTAAATGTTAACCATTAAACGACACAAGGGTTTGAACTTTGCAGATCCACTTATTATATGCAGATGTTTTCAACCAAGTGTGCCTGGGAAATACAGTATTGTCAGGATGTGAACCTCACCTGTGTATGGAAGGCTGACCTTCGGATAAGAAGAGCTCAGCAGGGGGAGTTGACTGTGAGACATGATATACGCAGGAGTCCTAGAACCAATACTCTATGGATACCAAATGATGAGTATATAGCTAACAGACTAGACTTCCATGAAACAATTTTTAACTAAGCCAAACTTTTTATAGATATCACAGTTTATGTGGCTATCACGGTTAAAAAGACAATATCACAGTTAGTAAGACTCATTAATATCACGGTTAATAACACGTGCTCTGATAATGAGAAAAACAAAACTCTACCCTCTGTCCTTAATACGTTGCTAGATTTAGAAGAAGAGGACATACATGTAAAACTTATAAGAACAACACAGCACGCAGGGGCCTACAGGAGAGTGTCATGAGGAGAGGTCTGAAAACCAGTTCACAATAGAGCTGATTCTTAAATCAAGCAAGTTCTCTTTGAATTAAGAAGATATTCCAGGAAGAAGAAAATATGGCACAGAGCATGTTTGCATCCTAAGCATCTGGAACAAGTGTTTTTGGGAGTTCATAGCACATGGCTTAACAGGGTGTCCATCGAGAGGAACACCAAGAGTGGTGGGTGAGAATGGGGTCATACCAGACGCAAGTGGCCATCTCAAAAAATATAGGCTTTATCTTGCATGCACTGCAGAGCCATGGGCCGCTTCAGTCTTGTAGGAAGTTGTAAATTGTTAAGTTTGGTGCTGAGGATTGAGGTTCTGAGTAAACATTCACTGTGAGACCCTTGAAGCCAAAGCAGTGAACCAGTCACTCAGGGAAGAGCAGGAGGCCAGGCTCAGAGCCTGGAAGATACTGATATTTAGAGTCTCCAAGTCATTACAAGTAAACAGTTAAGTAAGATGAGAACAGAACAGGGTCCATCAAATGTAGCAATTTTGTAGTAACTTGTAACCTTTGCCAAAGGGGTTTAAGCGTGTACAATGAAAAGGGCAAGTACAAGGGGATAAACAAAATCAATGAGTCGGTCAGTGTGATACTATTTTATCTACCGCGCACGGTTATCAAGCCTCAAAAGGGCAGTTAACAAGGAACATATGTCATTAGTTTGTATTTTAACTGATAGATGCAAATCTGCCAACAAAACAGAACGTAACAGCAATAACAACAGGAACAGGGTTCACAAATGTCCACAGGCTCCAGTCTACTGGACGTCAGCACCATCAGATTGCAGTGCGTAACACAAGCACATAAAATGCGTCTCTGTGAGTGCTGCTGTCAGCCCTCAGTTCACACACACACAGAATACACATCACTGATGGTACTGTCAGCGATGAGCTTCAGTCTCTATTTATGCCTACAAATACTGATGCCATAATTTTTTAAACAATGTCCATCTCTAAATACATTTAGTATTATTATTATTCCACTTAATGGACTAGTATATGAAGTATACTTCATACACTTAATGGAATAGTATACTTTGTATACTTAATGGAATTATTGTAAAGACTCGTTATACTGAGATGCAAGTTTTAAATTTTAATACATGAATGCTAGCTCACTGGATTGTTAAAATATCACTTTACCCTTTAAAAAATATTAACAGGGTTACTGAGGTGGAATTGTACATATGTAATGTGTACAACTTGGTAAGTTTTTACATATGTGTATACCAGTGAAAACATCAATCGCTACAATCTGGATAATGAGCAAATACATTTATTGAATGATAGACATTATTTAAAAGTTATGGCATCAGTATTTCTAAGGTATTATAGGACTAGTGATCCTGTTTTAGATACAGGCAGGATATAAGGATGCGGGATTAATCTGAAGCATATTTTAGAAAAATTTATTGAAGTATACTTAGATTTATACTCAGAAACTTCAGTGATGCTATTAAAACATGTCTTTTTAAAAATATATGCCATCTACCTACTTGGATACTAGTGTTTCAGAAACCTTAAGGATAGAGAGTAAGGAAAATGGTACCTAAATCAATCTAAAGACACAATGCTATCTTATCAAAATGCCAAGGACATTCTTAACAGGAAGTAGAAAATCAATTCTAAAACTTGTATGGAACCATAAAAGATCCTGAGTAGCTGAAATAATTCTGAGGAAAAAAAAAAGCTGACCCTACCTGACCTCAAAACATACTACAGAATTACAATAACCAAAACAGAATGGTACCAGCATAAAAACAGCAATATAGGCCAATGCAACAGAATAAAGAACCAAGAAATACACAGATTTACAGCTAACTGATTTTTGATAAAGTGCCAAGAACATAAATTGTATGTTGAATAAATGGTACTGGTTACCCATATGCAGAAAAATGAAACTAGATCCCTATCTATCACTCTATATAAAAATCAAAACAAAGTGGATTAAGTGGTTAAATCCAAGACGTGAAGCTATGAAACTACTACAAGAAAATATTGGGTAAACACTCCAGCACATGACTATGGCAAATATATTAGGGGATAGGATCTCAAAAGTGCAAGCAGCGAAAGCAAAACTAGGCAAGTGAGATTATATCAAGCTAAAGAGCATCTTCCAAGCAAAGAAAATAGTCAACAGAGTGAGAGAGACCTGCAGAATTGGAGAAAATATTAGCAGACTATCATCTGACAAGGGATTAATAGCCAGAATATTTAAGGGATGCAAACAACTCAGCCAATGTCAAACCCACAAAAAGCATTTGCCCACTATTAGAGAGTAGGTAAATAATCAGAATAGACATTTCTCAAAGTAAGATATACAAATGACCAATAGGTATGTGGGAAAAAAAGCCCAGCATCACTAATCACAAGGGAAATGCAAATCAAAACCATAATTAAATGTCATCTCACCCCAGTATAAATAGTGATTATCAAAAAGGCAAGAAATAACAGATGCTGGTGAGGATTCAGAGAAAGGGGAACACTCGTGCACTGTGGGGAAATGTAAATTAGGACAGCCGCTATAGAAAACAGTGTGAAACTTTCTCAGAAGACTAAAAGTAGATCTGCCTCACGATCCATCAGTCCCACTGCTGAATATATATAGCAGTGTGTTGAAAAGATATCTGCACTGTCATGGTTTCTGTAGCCCAGATACACGATCACCCTGAGTGTCCATTAAAGGATGAATGGACAAGGACAGTGTGGCCTCTATGTGCAATGAAATATTATTCAGCCGTACAAAAAGAATACAGTTCTATCATTTACAACTACACGGATAGAACTAGAGGAAATTATGTTAAATGGAATAAGCCAATCACAGACAGACAAATATGACTTGTTCTTACTTATTTGTGGGAGCTAAAATATTCGATCTAATGGAGGTAGGGAATAGTATTATGGTAAGTGGAGTCTGGGAAGGGTAGGAGGGAGAGGAGGATGAAGAGATGTGAATGTGCCTGAAAATATAATTAGAGAAATAAGTTCTAGGCTGCACAGAACAGGATGATGACTGTGGCTCACAATAATTTAGAATATATATCAAAATAGCGAGAAGAGAGATTTAAAAACTTCCCAATACGAGGAAATGATAAATGTTTGAGGCGATGGGTGTCCTAATGACCCTGGTTGTATCCTTACACATTATAATGCATGTATCAAAGTATCACATGTACCCTATACAGATGGACAATGATTATGTCTAAACCAAAATATTAAATATAGTTTTTAAAAGCCAGGTAAAGAAAGACATATATCACATGAACTCACTTATATGTGGAATTTAAAAACAAACAAAAAAAAACTCAGAAGAGCACAGTGATGGTCACCAGAAGAAGCTCAGGGGTGGTGGGAATAAGGAGATATTGGCCAAAGGGTACAGACTTTTAGTTAGACAGGGGAAATAAGGCGAGTTTTTTTTTTTTTTTGAGATTTATTGAACAGCGTAGTGACTATAGGTGATAATAATGGACTGTACAGTATATTCCAAAATTGAAAACAGTAAATGTCTGTGCATTCGTATATATATACATGTGTATATATATGATTTTTTAAAAATTTATTTTAGCCTGAAAACACATCGTTTGAACACTTCTTCATTTTGTTTTTCCTATATTTTATATCAAGCCTAAGTGCATGTCTCTAAAATAGTTTTCCAAATTAACCTTTTATAATTCTAGTTTTCTTAGAGATTCATATTTTAACTGCATTAAGTATTCTATTCTCAACTGTCAGCTGAAGTTCTAATCTGGCTATAACACTGTTTGCCCTTTGCTTCTAATTTTAGAACTTTTTTTTTTTTTTTTTTTTTTTTGCAGTTTTTGGCTGGGGCCAGGATTGAACCCAGCACTTCTGGTATACAGGGCCGGCCCCTAAGTTTTGGTCTTGGTTGCCTGAGTTTATATAGAATTCAGTACATACGTTCAACCAGCATCTGAGTGTGGTGGCATAATGTGTGTCTAGAGACTCCATTCCTACATTCCTAATGAAGGATTTTTCTAGGCTTCACTGTTTAATGCATTTCTCTTATAGTGACACAGTTCTCTTGGCTTGAATCCCAAAGGAGTTATTGGAGGGATTCAATCCCACTGGAAGCTAATCCCACTGGGTAGCTTCACTGATTTTAATGAAGGCAGGTAGAAAGCCACATATTAGAAAAAAAATAGCATTTTAAAAAGTGATAGGTGGGTGGGAGGATAAGTGAGTAATAGACTGATAGAGAGAAAGCCATGAAGGCTATTACAAATTTGGCTGATATTTTGTTTTTTCTGTGAAATCTTTCTATTTATATAAGACTTCTTCTATGGACGATCACTGGTTAAAGCTAATATTGATGCACCCACTGCTCTGTTATTCTGGCAATATTAGCTTTGCACCATTTTGCTTATATGCACCCACTGAACTCTTTGTGGACGGCATGACTGTGTGTCTCCACAAAGTGGGCTATTTAGTGAGAGAAAAAAGTCGCACGAAGCTCCTAAAATACTTTAGCATCTTTATTAGGTTTTGCTGCTCACCCTTCATTACATAACTGTTTTCATTTATGGAAAGGACCATCATGTTAGATATGGAGTTGATTTTACATCCTTTATCTATTTTTGGAGTTGATTTTATCTCTTTTTTCCTCATGGGAACTCAGTGAACAAATTTGCTGGTGTATAAACCCCAGTGGAGATGCCCTATTTATTCAGTGTTGCTTGAATCCTTTATGCCCAAAGGGTTTCATCTAGTTCTATTACTCCATTGTGATATTTTAATATTCTTACTGGAAATATATAGCTGGCTGAAGGTATAAGGATGCTTAAACATACAGGAATGATTTGCATCATCAAAGCTGCTTTAATTTCTGTCCCCTCCTACTAACTGGGGAAATAAATCAGATTTGGGGATTATAGAAATTTTCCTTCAACTATGCAAAATAAATTTTGTAAGGGTGTCACTTTTAAGAGTACTGCCTCAGTTTAACTACAATCTCTCACCTTTGTGATTGAGATACTTTAGGTGAGGTGAGATTTAAAGTGAATAATAGATGTTTCCTAGGGAATATTTCTTTTTATTTTTAATTGAGGCACTTTGCCTTTATACTTGCTAAATTTAATCTATATTCTTGATTATTCACATAGGAGTTAAAAATTATTTCTAATTAATCAAATCAGTGTTCTTCAAAGTATGGTCCTGGCCCAGTAGCAGCAACTTCATTTGGAAACTTACTAGACATGCAAATTCCCAGGACTCAACTCAGACCTTCTGAATCTGCAGCTCTGAAATTGGGGTCCAACAGTCTGCTTTTAAAACAAACTCTCTAGTTAAATGTGAGACAGCTGCAGTTTCAGAACTGCTATAATAAGTCATCTAACTTACCAAAGAAAAATTGGTTATGAGACCTAAAGTGACTGCATTGCCTAAACATACTGTCCGATTTCACAGAATACTTGCTGCTCAACCTATCAAATAATTTCACGTAAGGTGTACCGTGACAGAGCAACACATAGAGGAGGTATCCAAAAATTGTATTGAATGAATGAATGAATGAATGAATTGTATGCAGACCAAGTTTCCAAGTAGGCTTTCCAGTAGTGGAAAGAATTTGTGATTTTAAAATGATCCAATGTGCTATTTATATATTCCTATCTATGTTTAAGTAAATTGTTATAAACATTACACATTTTCTCTTAAAATGCTAATAAATATGTGTATCAGTGACCTCTAAGTGTATGTGTCCATACTTTAACTTCTTAAAGAAGCATTAAAATACCTACAAACCACACAGTATGAAAAATATAATTAAATCTTAGCAACTAATCTAGTTTTGAACTTGGCTGTCACATGTTGTAAGCAATTGCTAGACTTTCCTAGCTATCCCAGAAGAATAAAATGCTTA
>CAUYTI010137798.1:0-16580 GCA_963575145.1 Galago senegalensis | reverse complement strand
TCACAGGCGCCCGCCACAACGCCCGGCCATTTTTTGGTTGCAGCCGTCGTTGTTTGGCGGGTCCGGGCTGGGGATCCGAACCCACCACCTTAGGTGTACGTGGCTGGCGCCTTAGCCGGTTGAGCTATAGGCGCCGAGCCTTAGCTTTCTTTTAACACAGAATATTTTAATAGGCTTTCATTGTTTTCTAAGATATTGACATTTTAAAATAATACAGTATTTTTTTTTTAATAATAGCATGGCTGCCATTTTGAATTTATTTGGTATTCTCTTAGTATTAGATTCAGGTCTGCAATCTGGATGATGTTATGTTCTTCTCAGGATATCACATCAGAAGCACATAACCCCATCTGTCCCCACTGATGATACTAATTTTGGTCATCTGGTCAAGGTATTGTCCTGTTTACTCACTATGTAATTACTTTTGGTTCTCTGTTGTGATAAATAAGCAGTCCGTTGTAAGAGGAACTATTAAATTTTTAAAAGAAAATGTGTTTGAGGGCGGCACCTGTGGCTCAAAGGAGTAGGGCGCTGGCCCCATATACCAGAGGTGGTGGGTTTAAACCTGGCCCCAGCCAAAAAAAAAAGAAAAAAACTGCAGAAAAACAAAAGAAAATGCATTTGACATTGATGGAAAGGAGGGGAGGGAACCTAGATAGAAAGTTCAAAGCAGCTATTAAATTATTTGATCGCATTCCTCCTCTTTTACTGTATCTGCCAAAATTCACAATCTTTTTTCTAATAAGAATATTTTAAGGAGCAATGTTTTAATAAAAATTAGAAGAAAGCCTCAGAAATGTGTTCTTTCTGATTTCTTCCTTAGCAAAAGTAGTAGTTATGTAGATTTCATGATGTTTGATAAGATGGGGTTTGGGGCACATGGGTCTAAGCTGCTTCTGATGTTGCAGATGGCCTGTGGTGGCCTCCTGGGGGGCAGAGCTGGGTAGGTCATCATTTGGCCATAAAATATGAGTTCTCTTAGGTTTCCATAGAGACATCTAGACTTAACATGTTTTAAGCACTGCTACTTTCAAAATGAGTGTCAGTAAAAATAGCAGAAGCCGAGGCTCTTTTTAAAAAAGTCATTTTAATGTTTTAAAAAGTGATGTAGGTTCCCTGTTAAAAATCTCTGATGCAGACAAAGGTTGTCCTTCCAGGCATTCAGCTTCAACTGGCCTTGAATAGCCCCAGGTAAAAGGGGCATCAGGAATTGGTTTCTCTGCCTCTTGGCAGAGGAAGGCGCCTACACTGACTTCATCTGCCAAGACACCTGCCAACTATTTCCTGACTTCGTAAATTGCTAATTTTGTGTAGTGAGGAAAGGAGTGATGGGTGATGGTATTTTTATGGGTAAGCCTGGTATAAGTGCTGCTGAAAGTTTGACATCTTTAGGATATTAACATATTTTCAGATTAAGCTAATAAAAACAGGCTCAGGAGATTATTTCTCCTCTGATTTTAAGTGGATAGTGGGCTAAACACTGCACATGCCTGACTGTCAGGGAGGCTTTGTGGTGGAGTTTGACAAAAGCTCCCTCCTGGTCCAAGATTCTCAACTGGACCTCACCCTGGGCTTCCATTTTTGCAACATGTACATAGCTCAGTTTTAGCAGGAATCCTGCTAAATCAATCTGGACAGAATCCCCGGTGCAGTCTCCCATCCCTCACCATTGATGCATAAGTCCTTGGCCTGCTGCCAGCCAGAGGCCTTGATGTCTCTTCTCACTGATTTTCCACCCACTGACCCCTCCCATTATAGTGATCCCCTATTTATTATATTTGGAGCTCATCTCAATCTCTCCTATTGTGATAATCTTCACACCTGTCACTGAGGCCATGAGTAAAGTCTTCCTTACCTTTTTTTTTTTTTTTTTTTGCAGTTTTTGGCCAGGGCCAGATTCAAATCCACCACCTCTAGTATATGGGCCGGCACCCTACTCCTTTGAGCCACAGGCACTGCCCTCTTCCTTACATTTTTAAACACATGTTAGAATAATTCCTTTTTTTAAAAAGTTGAACCATGAATTTCAGACTCTAGGGCAGCAGTCCACACAATAATGGCACAAGGACCAATCTAGCCCATTTGCTGCCTGTTTTTTAACTACTTATGAGTTAAAAATGGTTTTTACAATTCTCAATGGTCGACAGAAAGCAAAAGAAGGGTATTTAGTGACTTGCGAACCCCATATGAAAATCAGAATTCAGTGTTCATAAATCAAGTTTTATTGGATCACATCCATACCCATTTGTTTCTATGTTGTGGCTGCTTTTGTGCTACGGTGGCAAAGTCATGTAGTGGTGACTCAAACGTGGCTCAAAAAGCCTAAAATACTTAGTGTCCGGACCTTTAATAAAACCTTAGCTAACCTCTGGTCTAGAGAAGGTAAAACAAGGTTGGCTAGCCCAGGTGCTTGTTCAAATGGCTCCTTGTTTAGTTCATTGCTAATTGCTTCAGTGCCATGATTTTTTTTTTAAGTTGGTTTATAACTGTGAAGGAGAGATCCAAGATGTCAAAATATTTATTATGGCTAAGAGAATTTTATTTATATATATATATATATATATATATATAGAGAGAGAGAGAGAGAGAGAGAGAGAGAAAGTGGCAAGAAAAAAAAGATAATTTATCATTTTATTTGGGTTTAGGATAAATGGTACGTTTCATTTATGATCAGCACATTAAAAACATCAGGTAGTTACTATCTTTAAGAACAGTTACTGTAGTCAGAAATCTATTAGACCCTTTTAAAAACCAAGATTTAAGGCCAGGTGTAGTGGCTCACTCCTGTAATCCTAGCACTCTGGGAGACCAGCCTGAGCAAAGTGAGACCCCATCTCTACGAAAAATACAAAAACTAGCTGGGGGTTTTGGTGGGTACCTGTAGTCCCAGCTATTCGGGAGGCTGAGGCAAGAGGATTGCTCAAACCCAGGAGTTTGAGCTGGCTGTGAGGGATGATGCCATGACATTCTACCCAGGGCAACAGAAAGCGACTGTCTTAAACAAAACAAAACAAAAACAAAAGCCAGGGCTTAATGAGCAGCCCACTTCCTACTGTCCTCATCATGGTGCTTTCCCCAATTCTCCCTGCAAAAGGCTTGGTCATCCATTGGTGCTAGAATCACACAAAGTGAGTGTGGAGAGAAGACAATAAAAAATAAACACTAGGCATTTAGTTTTCTCTAACCGAGCATCAAGTTAGGATGAAGCCTTAGGACGTGTGACCGACACATTCTGTGCCCGGGTTCTCCATGTCGTGGTAAGGAAGGTGGGATGGGGAGGTGAGTGAGAGTGGGGGGCTCTATATGATGCTGGGGTCATCAGAGTGGAGACGCTTGTGCTCAGTTATCGTGACAAGGACTCCACTACTTTCTGAGGAGGGCCAATTTTTCATTCTTTCAATGTGTAACTCTTGGTTTGGGTCAGCTTATGGCAGGAACAAAGTTCCAGGCACCAACGGAAGGAGGTACCCGTCATCGGCAGGTGCCGTGGGGAGGGGATGCGTCAGTCCTAGATGCCACTCCTTACGTAGGACGCGCTGTGCGTCTACGTATGAGTCACGCGTTCCCTCTTCCTGGTTACCTTGCTTATCCTCATAATGAGCCCCGAAGAAAACTCTGTTTGTTTGGGTTTTTGCATCATGCCTATCTATTTTTTCAATTTTTTTGTTGTTATTAAATCATAACTATGTACATTGATGTATTTATGGGGTTCAGTGTACTGATTTGATATGCAATGTGAAATGCTTATATTACACTAACACATCTGTCACAATTATATTCTTTTCTTAATAGTTTTGAAATGTACCATTGCCTCATGCACATTAGGTGAGGTCCCCCCAAAATGCCCTCCCTCATCCCCCCTCCCTTCCCCTCTCTTTCCTTCTACTTTCTGGACTATAGTTACGTTTTACCATTCATATGAATGTGTAGGTGGTTATATATTGATTTCATAGTAGTATTGAGTACATTGGATACTTTTTTTTCCATTCTTGAGATACTTTACTAAGAAGAATTTGTTCTAGCTCCATCTAGGTAAACATGAAAAATGTGAAGTTTCCATCTTTTTTTATGGCTGCATAGAGCACTGTCATTATTTCTGTTTTTCCATCAGGGAAACTGAGGCACCAAGAGATTAGTAACTTGCCCAGGTTCACCGAGTTCCAAGTGATTGTGTCAATCCGAGTAATCTAGTTAGGCCAACATAACAGCCCTCACGTCTTAGTGGCCCGGAACAAAAGTTGATTCCTGGAGCTTCACTTCTCATCTACCCCAGGTCAGGTAGGACTTAAGCTAAAGGCAACTCCACCCCCTGGCACATCAGCCACGGCAGCTGGAGAAGGGAATGTGGTGACCGATGCTTTATATGTGACACTGATATGCCAAGCAAGTTGACATTTGCACTGGTGGATCAGAAAGGACACTGTCATCTGTGTTTGTTGGAAGTGAAATAATGGACCACAATGCAGTGGGTGTCAAAACTTTCATAGGGACCAACGTATTTTAGGGCAGGGCTTCACAGCTTGACTGCATGTGAATCTCATGGGGAGCTTACTAAATGCACATTCTGACTCAGGAGGTCCAGAGGCCTGTGATGCAGCGTGTCTACCAGCTTTCCAGGGGACGTGTTACTGCTGGACTTCAGACCACACTCAGAGGAAGGAGGATTTACTGCCTTCTGCCCAGAAGTGACAGATCACGTTCGCTCCCGCAGGAACTAATCAGAGCAAGTCGTGTGGCCAGCCCCAGCTTCAAGGCAGCAGGTAGTATCACCCATCATCTACTCAGGAGGAGAATCGTGACAGCTCCACCATGGAGCACGCAGTGTGAAGCTGGGATTTGAATTCAGGCAGGCTGGCCCCCGCTCCGTGCTGTTAATCCTCCCTGGGTACAGTCATGGGCCTTGGTTCACTTTCTGTCAAGAAAGAGCAGTGTGATGACACGGGCCCCCCAGGCCTGCAGCGAGTCGGGGCAGTTACAGGTGACCTGGGTGACTGAGGCAGCTTAGTGTCTAAGGCAGCCATTCTCAACATGCTATGGCTACTCTGCAAAATATTTCATTCATTTTTTAAATCTCAGCAAAATGCCAACGTGTATGATTTATTATTATTATTATATATTTTTGGGGGGCAGTTTTTGCCTGGGGCTGGGTTTGAACCTGCCACCTCTGCTATATGGGGCCAGTGGTGCCCTACTCCTTGAGCCATAGGTGCTCCCCTAAATTATTATTTTTTAATTAAAAGCATACCTTTGAGTAGCTTTAGGCCTTTGTACCCTCTCATTTAACATTCAGCCATGCATTCTCATTTTGGAGAAGGGGTGGGGTTGAACACAGAAATTCAGAGAATTGTGCATGATCCTGGGAACACCTAGGGGTGTGTGTCCACAGTGCACACCACACTCAGGTGTGTTTACTGCAAAGTGCTGGAGTGGCTCGTCTGGAAGAGTCCAGCTGGGGGTAGTGGAGAAGTGTGCAGGCAGGAGCCCGTGGCCCGTACCCATAACTAGAAACTATGATATAGCCCACGGAGTATTGTGGCAGTGAGCCATGGATCCCAGTTTCACATCAGAGGCTTTAAATAGAGAAACGTGGCCTGGCTTACCTTCAGCAGAGAGCTCAGCGGACACCGCACCTCCTTGGGTTCGTCTTCCGATGCCCACAGAAGGCGCTCTTCCTGGGCCTGCTGCTGCCTGCTGGCCATTCCCGGGCCAGAATGAGGGAGAACTGTGCAGAAACTCTGAATCTAACAAGGCCTCTACCTTATGGAAAACTTGATCTGGAAATGATACTTGGAATGAAGTGAGCTTATTCTTTCTCCACTTAAAAAAAAAAAAGAAAATTGCGTTCTATTATCAGTTTAGATAATGATTACTTTGATGTAAGATTTCACAATGAACCCACTGCACTAATTAATCAAGTTATCAATTTAGATAAGGGTGAGGGAGAAAATGGGCCTTGCCATGTTGACAAAGCTTTTGCCTCTGCCCACCTGTTCTGTCATTAATCATGGGGAGAGAGGGGCAGATTTTGATTATCTCCAGAGACAATTTTGCCATGCAGTGTGCAGAGTTCAATCAAAATATCCTCACGAGTGCAAAGTTAATAACTAAGGGAGAACAATCAAAGTATTACTATTGCCATTAATTACTTAGAGTGAAACCTATAGTATGACTTTTGAAAGGTGATGGAACAGATAGAGCCCTGCTGCCTGACGGGTCTAATCCTAACCCTGGAAGGTATTACCAGTTACCTCTTGGCAGCTGGTGCCCTTTGGAGAAGACCTGTCCCTGCCACTCCATTGGTAATCCTGACTTCACATGAAAGTGCTTGCAGGCCGGGCATGGTGGCTCAAGCTGTAATCCTAGTGCTCTGGGAGGCTGAGGTGGGTGAATTACTTGAGCTCAGGAGTTTGAGACCAGTACAAGCAAAGTAAGAACACATCTCTACTAAAAATTAAAATGTTAGCTAGGCATGGTGGTGGGTGCCTGTAGTCCCAGCTGCTCTGGAGGCTAAGGCAGGAGGATTGCTTGAACCCAGAAGTTTGAGTCACTGTGAGCGAGGCTGAGGCCAGGGCACTCAGAGTGAGACTCTGTCTCAGAAAAAGGAAAAAGAAAGTGCATCCAGCTCATAAACTATCCCATGCTGGCATTGGTAGGAAGTCATTTCTGGCAATGACATTTCTATATTGGAGGCCTGAATAATAAGGATGTCCAGTTTTTATGTCAGCAATGTCCCCACCGTGATTCAAATGCTGAACACTTTCAGGAAAGATTACATTTGCTCTTGACCTGAGAGGATCCCCATTCTTAGTGATGACTTGCCCTGGCAGGATGCCAAGAGCAGCCCAGCATGACCCTTCGACCCTTCCTTCAGAGATCTTCCCTTTGGGGAAGCCCGAGTGTCACCCAGCCTTCTTTTATCCTCAGCAGCTTAATCAACTCTGTTAGCCCCAGATATTGTGTTATTCTTCTCTGTCAAAGTCGCAGTCTCTAGGAACCCTTTCCCTACTTCTTCAGCCCACAATGATTGTTTTCCTCAAACTCCTACTTAGTGTCGCATAGTTTAATCCTCATTTGCTCTCTAATTACAGTAATTCGATTGTAAGCTCCTCAAAAGCAGGGATCGAGCCCAATGGTAGGCCCTGAGGCAGTTTCTGTAGACACTGAATGATGGTTTGCAGTGCTGGGTGGTTTTGGGTGAGTGGCCCTCCCTACCGGGAGGATGCGCTGGCAGAATCCTGAGCCTCTGGCCCTCGGTCTCTCGGTGCTTGTGTGAAAGTCATAGCTGTGAGGCAGCAGGCCAGGCAGGGTGGCAGGACTTCGAGGCACCCAGGTACTTCCTCTGGCTCCTTTCTGCTCATCGGACACTTGCATTTTGGATTTGCAATTTTTCACATTCGGTTTGGGGCAGTCAGGAAGAACAAGCAGGAGAAGAGGGGGCAGGTAAAATTTTTATATCTGCTTTGCTGGGAGCAACTTTCCTGCGGACACATAAAGAATAAAAGGGAGGACGCGTTACATATTTAACAGTAAGCGCTGCGTCGTACAGAGGTTTATATAACTCTCCTGCTAGATGAGTCCAGAGGCTGCATTAATATTTTAATTATTTTCTCTTGAGAGGAAAAGGCAGCTGGTGAAATTGTTGGAGGTGACATGCCAATCTACATAGAAACCAAGTGTGGTTTGGAGACCACCATGGAAATAATAACTTCAGTCATTAAGTTGAGAATGAAAGGAAGAAAGAAACCAGATAAGTTTTCCAGGATCAAGAAGTTATTTTTATTATAAACTAACCTTAGGGAGACTATAGGCTGTATTATTATTTTAACATTTCCATTCCAATACTGATGGCTCTATCTCTTCACGTGGCAGCAGCAGAGTTAGGAGTGAGTTTCATAAAACATCCTTCATCTTTATTTTATTTTCACGTTGCCATTTTAATCGTGCATATAAACTCGGTGGTGTCGGCAAAGCATAGCTAGGAGCACATGGCCCAATTCATCCAGGCTTTCTCTCTCCTGTGAACTTGACATCCCAGTGAATGAATTCTAACGGTGGGTACTAATTCACCGACACCCTGAAATCTGAAGGCCAAGGACTTTCTCCTTTTTGGCGTCCTTGCAAACAGGGACACCAAATCTGGATAACACCGAATCTATACGATGCTCCCTAGCTGGCACTTGCAATCAATATCTGGAGGAAGGCATGGGTTGGGCTCTGGGACAGCTATCTTTTGCTTGGGAACCGCCTTCAGATAGAAATCGATGTTTACTGTAGTAACTGGGAATTTGTGCTTCTGAGTTTTGTGGGATTGAGGCTGGTGCTGTGATATTCTCACGTGTTCTGATGGCCCTTAGGTATTTTTAGAGAAGATGGAAATGAGAGTTGTAGGGTTGAAATACTCAAACTTCGGAGGTGCTCAGTCTATATTCCAATTATATTGGCAGACGGCCCACGGTGCAGCTGCTGAGAAAGGGTCCCAGATTCCACCCAGATCCCCCAATACATCCTCTTCTGCCTGTCACTAAGCCAGTGAAATGAAATAGGGTAGGGCAGAACTGTGTGCTAAGATTTCTCTGTGGGAGCAACAGATTGAATTGATAATGGGAGAGAGTTTGTATTGTTAGCTTTTATAAGGTGGGAGTAAATCTCAAGAATTTTATAGTGCTGGCATATTATTTGGGCCATATTTTCATCTGGTGCTCATTGTTCACCCCAGATGGTTGGGAAGCATAGCTGAGCAGGATTTAAGATGAAAAAGAGAATTGGGGCTGACTTTGGCACGGGGTTAATGTAACTCATGTCCTGGTCTGTTTCAGCAGCTTCTGGGGCGGGGTGGGGGGCACAACCAAGAGGCATTAATTAAGACCCTGAGCAGATGAAATAGCCATCTCTTTGCCCTCAGGAGGATCGGAAGGAAGAGAGGTAAGGACCAAGAAAGAGGTTCCATGAAGGAGAGGGTAAGGTATTTTTCACTTCTCACCTGATCGCCCTTCCTGAGCAGGACAGCAGCATTCAGGGGAGTGTATGGTTAATTTCACTGGATTAAGAAGAGAAATAGAAAAAAGAAAAAGAAAAACAACCAGATCAGCGTCTAAGGGAGGAGGAAGGGAGAGTCCCTTCTTTGCTCCTGCTAGTGCTTGGTCAGGTAGAGGTCATTTGATTGGTCTCTGTGCTAAGGGGCAGAACTATGGGGTAAGCTGGAAGCCTCTTCTTGTAAGAGGCTGGTAGGAAAGCTTCGAGGTAGTTGAGAAATATCACTCTTGGCATTTGTCCCAACTCCCCGCCTCCTATCCTCTATCCTCGTGAGTGTGGCTTTTCCTCACCTTAGAATCTGAAATCTGAGATTTAATTTTTAGTCTCTGCGTCCAGTGGGCATAGAGTAACCCAAGGCCTATTGTGTTCACCTGGCTTAGGTTCATCTAGCTTTGCTGGAAATGGAGCTGACAGAATGCAGACTCATCTTCTCGCGTAACTAGTAATAGCTGATATTTATTAGCTGTTTATCGTGTGCCAGGCACAGCTCTAAGGACTTTGCAGCTATGATTTTATATGATCCTTGCCGCAACCTTAGGAGGTTATGGTTCTTATTCCCACTTAAGGAGTGAGGTAATAGGGGTTTATGGAGTTTAACTTGTTCAAGATCCCAGAGCCACTGAGGGGCAGAACCAGAATTTAAACTCCAGAGTTCACATTTCTTAACCATCACACTAACCTATTTCAAGTCATTTACCCAAATAGGAAAAGAGCAAAGGACATGGCGATGATTGTCGTTCCCTGCCCATCCCTCTACTGGAATGCAACCCCATAACTTTGTAACTTGGGCTTATTCAGGAGGCCGTGAGTTGGAATCTTTCTTTACTCTTTGTGTGTGTGCATGCGTGTGACTCCTTTTTCTGTTTGAACAAAGTAAATCTTCTAGAAGGAAAAGAACTGTTTTACTCATGAGAACAGGTTCCAGGATATTTTTAAGCTTAATATATACAGTGGACCATTGTATCGGTCCTTTAAAAAAACTGGAAGTAAAATTGCCTGATTTTGTAAAAACTATCAATGAGACAGGTCTTGTTCAGAAGCCACAGATAAATTTCCAATATTTTGGCATGTTCTGGAATTGTTTCCTCAGAAGAATGGCACATATTTTAATTGTTCTCATTGTTACCTCTAGGTACTGTGCTATGTTTACGTATATTTTCCCACTTAAATTGGCACATGTATGATAGATACTACTGCCATGCATCAGTTATCTATTATCATAGCAACAGTGCATGACAAAAGAAAGACTTGTCAAACCTCAGTTGCAGACCACAGACACTGCTTGTTGGTTACACGTCTGGCATCACTGGCTAAAGAGATCTGCCTCTTGGAGACGCTGGCTCATGACTTGTGGAGTTTGTCTCGTAGAAGACTGATCAGGCTGGTCTTAGTTGGGATGAATGGGACGGGTTAGGTCCTCTGTGTGTGTCTCATCTCTAGTAGGAGGGGCTGGTTATGTCGTCTTGGCCATTGCCAAGCTATATGCTCTGATCACAAGCTCCGAACCAGCCTAATTGCCTAAATCCATTTCAGCCTTCAGCTTGCAACCTGCCTGTTTGGCTGAGCCTAAGGATGTTGCTTAGATGATTAATGTGCTTCATCCCTTCACAGAGCACTGACAAATGGCATGGCAAAAAGCACGAATATGCAGACTGGTGAACAATTGGGCCCATTTTGCAGTCTGTGACGTATCCTCGTTCCACAGATAGAGAACCTGAGGCCTAGACAGCAAGCGGCTTCCCTGAATATTAAGGGACAGAGCTGGAATTCGAACCTGGTTCATCTTTTCTTGGAGATGGAGCTCTTCGTGATGTGCTATAAATGCAAAATTTAGAAACTAGCTCTGCCTCAAACCCCTTTCCAGGTATGAATAATCTTTGAACTTCCTTTTTCTGCATCTTCACTAACAAAGACCAAGTGCAGCTGTTGATGCGTTACCTAATGGGGATGTGAATGCTGGCAGGAGTGAATGAGTTCAGCACATTTTCTGAAAAAGTGCTAGGCATTATGATTGAAGAATCATCTGGACTTTTATTCACTACCCGACCTCATTTTATGTATCGTAATCTTTTAGATCTCAGCACCATAGTTTAAAAATATTTATAATGAGTATAAAAATCTCTTTCTTACAAAAATATATGTTTTTTTATTTTTTAGAGCAGAGTCTCACTATGTTGCCTAGGCTGGAGTGCAGTGGCTATTTACAGGTATGGTCACACTGTACTGCAGCCTTGAACTCCTGGCCTCAGGTGATCTTCATGCCTCAGCTTCCTAAGTGGCTTTGACTACAGGCACCTGCCACCATCCCCAGCTTAAAATCTCTTAATACTCTTCACTTCTCTCCCCCTCAGATCATCCTGGCAGTGCCCTAATCTGCCTATATTAACAGCAACTACATATATATGATAACATTACACTGTACAAACTGATTTTTAAAAAATAAGAGTGATAGGGTGGCACCTGTGGCTCAAGGAGTCAGGCGCTGGTCCCATATATCAGGGGTAATGGGTTCAAGCCCAGCCCTGGCCAAAAAAAAAAAAAAAAAAGAGTGACGTCTCCAAGACTATCTGGAAAGCAGTACATTTTGATAACTGACAAATGTGGATTTATATCAACTGTCCTTTAAACAGATGTGTCCATGCCTAGTTTGGCATTGTAACTTGCTTGCCACTGTTGTTAATCCTTTTATTAAGTCAGTTTCATGGCACATGTTTTGGAGAAATTTGAAAAGCTTTGTGCACTTTTGTTGACCCTAGCAGCAACATAGCATAAGGGCACATTCAGACGCAATGTTTACCAAAAACGCATTCCTGAAGAAGAGATTCTTGGGCTGCCCATTGGCGACTGGCCCTCTAGTCCTGTCCTGGACCACTGACAGAGACACCCTTCTACTTCTCAAGGAAGGAATTTTTTTCTTTCTCTTTTTTTGAGACAGTGTTTCACTTTGTTGCCCTCGGTAGACTGTCATGACATCACAGATCACAGCAACCTCAAACTCTTGGGCTCAAGTGATTCTCTTGCCTCAGCCTCTGAGTAGCTAGGAGGCCTGCCACAACACCTGGCTGTTTTTAGAGACAGGGTCTTGCTCTTGCTCAGGCTGGTCTCGTACCATGGTCTCAGGCCATCCACCTGCCTCAGCCTCCCAGAGTGCTAGGATTACAGGTGTGAGCCACTGAGCCTGGCTTAAGGAAGGAAGTTTTTTTAAAGGGCTCTGAGGACCAATGAGGGTCCATCAGGATTTTTGTGACTGCCCTGTGGATGAGAAAGGTACCTGAAATCACCTTTGAAATATGGAGTTAGCAGCCATCAGAATGGGAGAAGATTTTCGCAGGTTATGTCTCCGACAAAGGTTTAATAACCAGAATCCATAGAGAACTTAAGTGTACTAGCAAGAAGAAAACGAGTGATCCCATCTCCGGACGGGCAAGGGACTTGAATAGAAATTTCTCCATCTGTCCTCTTCAAAGAAGATTCTGTTCATATCTCTTGCTTACTAACAAATGGGATTTTTCTCTTCTTTTTAATTAGTCGGACGTCTCTGTAGATTCTAGTTTCAATCCTTTGTAAGACTTGTAGCATGAAAATATCTTTTAAAGTCATGAGGAGGAATTGTATAAAGCACAGAGTCAAATGAAAAGGAAAAATATCACACAAACACTAATCCTAACAGCAATAATTAAAGCAACAACTCCTGACATAGGATTGCAAATTAATTGGAATATAAACAGAAATTCACCATCAATATCCTATATTTATTCTGTTCCTCATGTAAACTTTACCATCTGGGAAATTGAACAGGAATCTGTATTTTCTACTATCCCTAAACATGCATAGTCTGTAGTAAAACCCTTATTCTTTCATATTCCATGCTACTAGTCCTTTTAAAATGGTGCATGGATATAGGATAGAGGGAGAGAACACCACACGTCTTTTACCCCATGTGTGAATGAAGGGGACAGGATGCTTACAGCATGCAATGCCCTCTGAAACCTCATACTTTATTTCTAAGCAGTGATTTATTTCTGGCCGGTGATTTTTAGAAGTAACCAGTGACCATGAAGCATAGAGCAATTTATTCCTGGGTGTTCAGTATGGACTTGAGCCGGCCACATTTTTTGTGTGTACTTCCTCTTTTCAGATCCATGTTAGAATCAGAGCCTGATGTATTTGCCTTCAACGTCCTCCTCTCACACAATCCAGACTGAGAGACACAAAAATTATTCCCTTTCTCTTCCTGCCTGATTACATCTTACTTAACATAGCATTGTAGCAACAAGCATTAAGGGCTGCTTTCTTATTTAATAAGAGGAAATAAAAGCATTGAAAAAATCATTTCTCTTGTCAAAGCTTTGCCTTTTACTAACTCCCTGCTATGTCCTAGTTTGGATCTTAAAAGTCTAATATTAATTCTCTCTCTTTATTTTACATTCTTAATATATTAATACTCCGGATACTCCTTCAGGCAGGAGAAAGCTGTATTTTGATTAGGTATTTATTCTCTTTGAAAAAGCAGAAGGAAAGACATTTTTTAATGCTAACGATGCTAGGCCAAAGTCTGCCAAATGATCATAAATCAGAGGCAGTCGGTTTTCCTTGAATTATCAAATTTAATGCTCAGATCCCTTTGATAGGCATCCTATTAGAATCTTCATATTTGTTAGTCTTTCAAGAATTAAATTAATTCTAAAACTGAGTGACAGCTATTAAAGGGAAAATCTTGGCTGAATCTGACCCTTGACATGGAAATCATAACAACAGGGCATATATCCTCCTCAAATATGATAGGAAATAGAAAAGAAATGAAAATACACCAAACTATCAATATCTGAAAAACAGAGGTTTGAGTGGTTTGTATTTTCATTTATTCTTTTATGATTTTCCTAATATTCAACGAGAAAAAGCAATACATTTTGAAAAGATTTTTCTCAGTGTGTAAAACACCCCATTCTGTTAATACATGTTACACAGCACTGTGTATCCCATGGCATAGATCCTTGCTCATGTCTATAATTACTTTTAACATTTATTAACGAGTAAATAATATCTGATTCAACATTATAATTAGTGCTAAAATTTTTAATGAATTTTGCCAGATAAATTTAGGAAGGATTACTTCAATCTTCCCTCTCATCAGAATAGCACAGGCTTACACAATTTCTCTCAGTCTCAGAATTTATTATTGTCTTTCAGTACCCTACCTTTTTTTTTTTTCTTTTGAGACCGAGACTCACTTTGGTGTACTTAGTATAGTGCTGTGGCGTCATAGGTCACAGTAACCTGAAAGTCTTTGGCTCAAGCTATCCTCTTGCCTCAGCTTCCCACATAGCTGGGACTATAGGCACCTGTCACAATGCCTGGATACTGTTAGCTACAAGGTGGTGCTCTTGCTCTGGCTGTTCTTGAACTCCTAAACTCAAGCTGTCCACCTGCCTCAGCCTCCCAGAGTGCTAGAATTACAGAAGTGGGCCACCGTGCCTGGCCTCCTAACTATTTTTAATGGTACATTATTGTTAATAGAAATGTCTTTATTTGAAGGTAAATATTCACCAGGCATGATGTTAAATTGCATTCTAAAGATGCAATTAACCCCTTTCTGATCTCTAGAGTGATGTCATAATTTAGATTTTTAAATTATAATAAACATTTCATTTTTATTTTTTTGTAATCAGTAAAAGAACTTTCAAAAATCTCCATGTCCTACTCTTGTAATTCTTTGCAAGGATACTCTCTTACCCTCCACTATAATAACGTTCACTGGCTTATCATTAAATGGAAAAGGCTTATTTATTATAGCTTTAAAATTATGTTCATATGGGCTTTCATTGTACAAACCAAAATAGAATATGCAGGAATATAAAAAAAAATCTATTGTATCTTCAAGGAAAATATTTTTTTCTAACCAAAATATCTTTATTTTACATTGTACCCAAATATTGGTTTTATACTTATATTTCTTAAAGAGTAAAACCTTTTTTAGTTTTTAAGGCATAAATAACAATTTTTCTAATTGTCTTTTTCTGTATTTCACTCAAGTAAATCGGTGGTAGTATCACTGTATATTTTTTTCAAAATTTAATTTAAAAATATCAGTTGGAATTGGTGTCAATTTCTGCCTAAATTAAAACCTTAATCCATGCTAATTCAACATCTCATTAAAATGTATAGTAAATATTCTGTTTTATAAGAACAAAAATTTTGATATTAGATGTTAGATTTCTTTTTAATTAAACACTTGACTACTGAGTTCGTGGCACTTCCCATAACTCAGTGTCATTGCTACAAAAAATAATAACGAACTAAATTGTAAAGAAGAATAATGTTCTTAACAAATGGCATTAATAGAGTGCTCGATAAATTACAAAAAAATAAGTATTTTGCCTGTGGTAACTGATGAAATCTCCATGTGAAATTTTATGTGGCATGCAGGATTAACATTCTCATTCCTCAGAGGCTGAGGGACATATAGGTGAAACTTTTTTAGTAGCATTAATAAAAAGTGCAAAGTTTGAATTCTAAGTCTAGTTCTTCTGAGGCTAGAGGTGACTTTCCCTGTGTTTGTTTGCTTTATTATTACTCTTTTGTTTTCAAGCTCATTAATGGTGTTATAAAATTTTATCGGCTTTAATATTGGTATCTTTTCCATACAATCACTGTCCACCTGCATCTAGATGTTTTAATAGCAGCACTGTCTTAATGTGATATCCCAAACTAAAAAGTTGTACATATCCCTGGAATTTGGATGTTGCTCTTCTTCAGTCCTGGGTTTCCAGAAATTTGTCTTTCTCTTGTCTTATTTGACAGATAGATGGAACCAACTTGGTGAAAGCTGTTCAGATAAGCAGACATAAAAACTTGTAACAAGGAAGTGTCATGGCTAGATTTACATCAGAAATGATGGGAAACACTGACAAGAATACTTGAGAAGCAGTCATTCGAGTCTGATGAAGGTGAAAAATGATGAGAAGGGAACAATTCAGTCATCAAAATGCTGATTTCTCTTGACTGGACAGACTAAAACATTGCAGTGATGCCTCTTGTCTGTCTTTTTATACGGATCTGTGATAAAGTTGCTTCACTTAGATACAAATGTCTATCTCAATCTGAGATAGAAAGAAGGTGCAGTATTTAAATATCAAGTCACACATAATGGCATTCCTGCTTTAAAGTTAGAGTATAATTTAACCAAAGATAAAACTTAATAACTTATGTATTTCTTGATAACGAAGTTCAGGTTTCATCATTCAAATCAGTCTTAAGTTCTATTTTTATCTTAGACTACTATGACATGAACTGTGTGAGTTGCTTTTTCTCAGTATTTTAAGGCATCTTTCAGTTATGTTCAAAGAGCTATTGTCTATTGTTTTTCACTGTTATCATTTATAAAATAGGTTTTGTAGTATTAATGTTGCTTGACCTTTTTGAGCCACCTATTTTGTTTGTCACTCAATATCAAATTAAGGAAACAGAATATTATTTAAAAGGCATGAAGTTCCATTTATCCTTCAATCAAAGATGATATTTAAATTATCCCCAGATGAAAACCATAC
>CAUYTI010137795.1:0-11971 GCA_963575145.1 Galago senegalensis | reverse complement strand
TACAAGTAAACTTTTCTAGAACTAGAATATAAATGTTTTAACACAATGACTATGCAAATGACATGAAATTTATGTGAACCAGCTTGATGAAAGTATTTCAAAATGTATATGAAAACACTACACTGTACCCCATGTTTGCATTAATGTATACAGCTATCATTTAATAAAAAAAAAAAGGGAGACTTTATATCTTTTGTATTAATCTGGATGGAAGTGAACACATTATTCTTAGTAAAGCATCACAAGAATGGAGAAACAAGAATTCTATGTACTCAATCCTCATATGAGGACATTTGACAATATTTGGTTGACACAGTGGGGGAAGGGGAGACCTGAGAGAGGGAAGGAGAGGGGAGTGGAGGAAGGGAAGAATGGAAAGAGGGAAGGAGGCAGAGGGTGGGGAGTTACTATGTCTGATACACCTTCTGGGGGTGTGACACAATTATAAGAGGGACATAACATAACAATTGCCATCAATGTAATCTGGTTCTTTATACCTTCAATGAATCCCCACAATAAAAAAAGAACTATATGTTGGATATACCTAACTTTGAAAACTAATCTCTTTCTTCAGATTCTTCTTTTTTATCTTGACTATTATCCACCACCTGTGTGTTTCTAAGTGTTTTATTCAGAGAAAGCCACTTTTCTTATAAAGTAGTTAAGGAAGAAAAGAAAATTCTTGAGAAATGGGTCTCAAAGTACAATCAGGTTAAAATTACATCAAGTAGATATTTTCTAGCATAACATTTTAATTTCTTTTCATTCTTCTTTATTTTTGTCTTCTTCTTTATTTTTTGTTATCTGGCAAATTATGATTAATAACTTAATTTATACAAATTTGGTTTGTATTAATACCAACTCAATTTCAAAAATCTTATCCCTCTATAGTGCTATTATTGCCTTCTCTTCCTTTGAGTAGTCATTGCAGTTATTGATGTATTTGTATATATTTTATTCCCATTATCATAGTTTTATAGTTATTGTTTTATGCAGCTTTATTTTAAATCTGATAGGAGAACAAAATGAGTTACAAACAAAAATACATTTACACTGCCCCTCATACACGATTTACTTACATAGTTATCTTTACTCATGTTCTTTAGTACTTCAGGGAAGATAAGTAAGCATCCTGAAAGACTCAGTATAATATTTTTTGTATGGCAGATTCACTTGTGATTTTTTTTTTCAGATTTTCCTTGTCTGGGAAAATCAATTTCTCCTTCATTATTTGAAGGATTGTTAGGGAGATATAAATTTTTCAACTGACAGTTTTTCTACATTTGTATGTCATTTTTTTCCCCCAGTGCTTTGAATATGTCATTCCATAGCTTCCAAGCTTACATGGTTTCTGAGAGAAGTTTTGCTAATCTTATTGTGAATAACTTGTATGTGATAAGTCATTTCTTTCTTGCTATTTTCAATTTTTTTTAAGCTTTGGACAGTTTGATGATGATGTACTTAAATATGGATCTCTTTAAGTTTATACTACTTAAAAGATGTTGAGTTTCTCAGATATATAGGTTAATGTTTTCATCAAATTTGGAAATCTGAGAGTAATTCTTTCTTCAAATATTCTTTATACTTTTTCCTCACTCTTTTCTCCTTCTTGGACATGCATTACGAGTGTGGGTGCATTTGATGGTCTTGCACATATCTGAAGCTCTTTTTTAATTTTCATTCATTTGTTTTCCTTACTGTTCTCAACACTGGTTAATCTCAGTTGACATATCTTAAAGTTCATTAATTCATTTTTCCAGCTGTTTTTATCTGATTATGATCACTCTGGTGACTTATTTTTAATAACAGTATTGTATTTTTTAACTCCAGAATTGCTATTTGGTTTTATTTTTATTGTATGTATATTTTTACTGATATTCTCTATTCGTTAAGACATTATTCTCCTAATTAGAATAAACTAGTTCTTTGGACATATTAAAATAAAATATTTATTCTTCCCAACCACAAGCATAGTATGTTCTTCCATTTGTTGACATCTTCTGTTAATTTTTTGTCAGGGTTTCACAGTCCTTTTTATCGAGCTCTTTCACATCCTTTGTTAGATGTATTCCCAAGTATTTCATCTTCTTTGTCACTACTGTACAAGGAATAGTGTAGAAATCTTTGATGGTGTTCTCAGCTTGACTATCACTGGCATATATGAATGCTACTGATTTATAGGTACTAATTTTGTTTCCTGAGACAATGCTATATTCCTTGATCACCTTAAAAACTTTGTAGTTGAGTCTCTGGGGTTTACCAGGTATAACATCATGTCATCCGCAAAGAGCAAGAGTTTGATCTCCTCTGTCCCTGTCTGAATACCTTTGATCTCCTTCTCTTGCCTGATTATAATGGCTAGGACTTCCTGTACTATGCTGTATAGCAACAGTGATGATGGGCATCTTTTACTAGTTCCAGATCTGAGTGGGAATCCTTTCAATTTTACTGCATTTAGTATTATATTGGTTTTGGGTTTGCTACAGATGGCCTCTATCAGTTTAAAGAATGTCTCATCTAAGCCTATTTTCTTAAATGTTTTAATCAAGAAAGGATGCAAGATATTATCAAAAGCCTTTTCTGCATCAATCAAGACAATCATATGGTCTTTGTTTTTTATTTTATTTATGTTACATATTATATTTGTATATTTATGTCTGTTGAACCAACCTTTTAAACCTTGGATAAAACCAACGATCAATGGTGTATAACTTTTTTGATTTATTGTTTTAGTCTGTTTTCTAGGATCTTATTGAACATTTTTCCATTAATATTCATTAATGATATTGGTCTATAGTTTTCTTTCTTTGCTGGGTCCTTTCCTGGTTTAGAGGTCAGGGTGATATTTGCTTCATAGAATGTGTTGGGGACAATTATGAACCCAATATATAAATACTTACTCATATGAATGATAAAACACAAATATAGTCTAGCAAAAAGGACGTGCGAGGAGAGACAGGGGAGGGGAAGGGGAAGGGTGATTGGAAGGAGGAGGGAAGGCATTCGGTGGGATCTCACTTAATGTGCACAATGCAAGGATATATTTCAAAATAACTAAGTAAATTTTAAATGCCTTATCACAAACAATAAGTGAGATTATAGCTATATTGTTTTGTTTTAAGCATTCCCCATTGCATATAAAATCACATTGTGCCCCATAAATGTACAGTTATGATTTTAATTAAAATTAATAAAAAATAAATAAGTAAATAAAAATTTAAAACTGTTTTACAATAAGTTCAATGTCTAGGTTTTCTCAAGGACAATTTCCACTGATATATTTTCTTTCCTGTATATAATCCAGTCTTTTAAAACGTTTGTTTAAAAAAAAAACTCTCACAATTCTTTTTCAAAATTGAATGTTTTAAATAATATAAATCAAGGAGCATGGAAGTCAATATTGTTCCTCTCTCCAAGAATTGGTGTTTATTGCCGATTTTATTAATGATGTTCTTGTTTGCTCATTCAGTGACTTTTATGAATCAATTCTGTAAGTTTGCATACTTTACTCATGTGTGGTCTTTAAAATCCCACAAGCTTAGTGATCAGATAATGATCATACAGATCTAGCTGCCTGGATGCAAGAAGTCTTTGTGCTTTGCTGGGGAGTTCTGTGGCATGTTGAAGCACACCTTCAACTATCTGTCAGGCTATTTACAACCCTGCATTAGCCTTCGCTTCTAGATTGCATGAAGACTGAAGATCAGGTAAGTAAGGATTGACATCTTTCCTTGCTCTTTCTTGGGTAAATGGGCAGCCCTGCATATGTGGTTTTCTAGATTACAAAGAACGGGTCAGAGGTCATGGATACCTCATTTCCCAGTTCTATTTTAAGTGTTTTGTTCATCCCATTGTTTTTCTCAACTGTTATCCACTGGTATCAATTGCCTCAGTATTAAATATAAATATCTTATATTTAGCCTTATTGGTTTATAAAAACTCCAGTCAAATAAATGGAGCATGAAACACAGACTCAAAATCCAATCTTCTCACATTCAGTAACTTTAAATCTTTTCTAGCAGTCAGGCTTTTTTCCTAAATTAAAAGCAATATACTCTCTATTCTTATACTGTTGTTTTGTAATTAATTATAAACAACGATTGAGTTCTGTTTCACTCAGAATAGGAACGTTGTACTTAGATAACAACAATAACAGGAAAAAAAAAGAGAAATTATCTTGAGGTCCTTCAGTTTCCACCACAGTAATAAGAACATTCTCTGGAGAGTCTTGTGCTGGTACCAGCTCCAACAAAGCTATGAGTTCCCTCCCAATGGCTTGATTGAATGAGAGGACAAAGAAAATGAAATTTCAAGAGACGAAAAAAAATTTAAGAGAAATAGCTTGGCCAGGAGGATACATGCCTTTCCTCTTCTTTGTGAGGCTTGATAAAAATGAGGTATCTTATCCCGGGCTAGCTCAATTTTTATTTTATACACCATTGTTTTAATCATAAATTTCACAAGGGAAAGACAAACAATTCTCATATGGTTCTTGCTCTGCTTGCATTTCTTCAACTAAACTATGTCTTTTACTATGTTAATTAGATGGATTTACTTTTTACTTTTATTGCTCTAAGGTATATATGATCTTAACACAGAGTATGGAACGGTGAAAACAGTCCAAGAGCAGGACATCAGAGAAAACCCCAATTGAGTCAGCACACAAATCACAGGAGTGACAATTAATACTTAAGAATTTTGAATGACAGGATGAAATGTCTGATACACCCATGTGAGGATGAAGCTTTGTGACTAGTTTGGGCCAAGGAGTTTGAGTAAATGTAATATACTTAACTTAATTCTGTGGTCCTCAATCCTTAGGCTAAGGACCAGTAACCAGTCTATGGCCTGTTAGGACTGGTTGCTCAGACAGACAGATGCTTCCAACCAAACCAAGGTGACAAAAGGAAAGGATATTTTATCTTTTTATGTGGTCTGGAACAAATATTGCCTTCTTTAACAAAGTTTAAACATTCTGCATATCTAACTTTACAAACACACTACCTCTTTCGGAGTGAATAGCCCCGTCCACCTGTCCTGGTAAGTCTTGCCTGCTCAGAGACTTCTGGGACTATGGAGTCGCACTTGGGTAAGGGTGAAATTTCAACAAGCTGCTTCTTAAGTTTTAATGGCACCAGGCCTCCAGCACATTTTGTGCTGGGTTCAGGATTTTCTTCTTCCTTTTTTCTCCTGTTTCTGTTTTCCTTTGCCCATCCTCTGCAGTCATTTTCTTAATTCAATTCCTAACCTACTTATACTTGTATATTGGTGTTCAGCTTATTAAATCATTATTACTAACAATGCAAGCACATCAAGATATGACTCTTCCCTTAAGCATTTCCACATGCACCTGCAGTCTTGCACTGGCAATTAAATCAGGGGTCACTTTCTGGCACCAGGGACTAATTTCATTGAAGACAATTTTTTTCCCCATACCAGAAGTGGGAGAAATGGTTCCGGGACAATTCAAGCATATTACATTTATCGTGCACTTTATTATTATTATTACATTGTAATATACAAAGAAATAATTATACAACTCCCCATAATGTGGAATCAGTGGAAGCCCTGACAAGTAACTTATTAAACTTATTGCAGAACAATTTTAAATCTGTTATTTTAATATGTATAAAAAAATAAAAAAGAAATGATGTTGAAATACCAAAGGAAAATTGCAAGAATAATGTCTTAGCAAATAGGCAGTCCCAGTGATAGCACTACCCCCTCGCTTGACTTCAAATCATCAGGCATTAAATTTTCATAAGAAGCCACAACCTACACCCCTTGCATGCACTTTTTACTATAGAATTTGTGCTCCTCTGAGAATCTAATGCCACCAATGATCTGACATTAGGTGGAGCTCGGGTGGTGATGCCAGTGATGGGGAGCAGCTGTACATAAAGATGAAGCTTTGCTTGACCATTCACCTACTGCTGTGTGTCCTGGTTCCTAACAGGCCATAGACTGGTTATTGGTTCTTAGCCCAAGGGTTGAGGACCACATAATTAAGTGGTGTATGTTACATTTACTCAAACTCCTTGGCCCAAACTAGTCACAAAACTTCATCCATTCTCACATGGGTGTATCAAACATGTAATCATGTTGTTTATAAGGAAGATGAAGAACTAAAGAGATTCAGAGAATGTTCCTCATGACCACCACAAGCTCCTCAAACTCTGAACATTGATAGGCACTCAGCTTCATGTGGCTGTTGTTAATATTGCAATAGTGGCTATAGGCTTACAACACCTCACCTTGAGCTTTTCATTCCTGGTATATTTTTGGACTTTCCCTACAGGAAGATCTACCAACCTTTGAACTCCTTTAATTACTACTGCTGATCTGACTAAACAACTATTAAAAAATGGATATCTGCATATTTTCACAATGCAAAAAAAAGATTTTAACCATAAACCCACAAAAATAATACTTTATGCAAAAATATTCAGTTTCCCTTTGAAATAGGAGGGAAAAGAGAGAAAACAAGCAAAAAACAAAAAAGTTAGCATCAACAGCCAGATAACATTTATAATAAGGAAAAAATTAAAAAAGAGAAGGGATTTAATTCATAATAATAAGAAACAAGTAGTATTTGGCTTGCGTATGCCTGTGGAAGTGGCGGAAACAAATATTGTACTTCAAAAATTAGACAGAATCAGATAGTCTTATTCTTACTCCAATTGCTATACCTGTAGGTCCAGCTGTGTGCCTGAAAGCACACGTGGCACACACACACGTGCACAAATCCACAATACATTCTACTCTTTAATCAACCAAGAAAAAATGTAAAATCTCCTAGTCTTCCCAAACTCCGTAATCTTAGATGACAAATGTGATAGAATTTATAAAACAGGGAAGATTTGAGGATGTAAAGTGGCAAATTAATATGTTGAAATTTGTTCAAGCCAATTTAATAAATTTTACTGATGCTGTATGCTGTATATAGCATTTAACAGGCTTTACAAAGATGATTAAGATAACTGTTCTCTCAAACTCAATTTGTCTTTATTTGTTACTGAGGTCTCTATTTGTCCCTATAGTCTGCAAGGATTCATTCAGTATATATGCTATACCTTGGTTAGACTGATGAATGAGGTACAAGTTATATTAGAGATGAAATTATAGATATTAGTTATATTAGATTTTCAGGAAGGCTTTTTTAAAATAGGGAGGGTAGTGAATGCCCATTTATTCATTACTTTTCTTTCCTAATCTTAGCCCAGAAGATAGATGTGGACATTTGAATTTCTTCACCAATTCTGAACTCTAAGCTGAAATTTTCTATGGAAGCAATACACAGGATGGCTAAAGGAGAGGAAAAATGCATAGATCTCTGACAGATTCTGAGCTTCATGATACTAGTCATGGGCTCTCTGCTTTTGGATATGTACATCATTTTTTATGTGGGAAAGCACCCCCTATGTTGTAAAGCTCTCAGGTTTGTTCACAGAAGATGAGCGCCATTCCCAAGTAGTACATACACACTTTACTTAGAAACAGCATTAGGGATTTCACAATTTCATTGATTATGCCATCTAAACCAGAAGTCTGTGATAAACTATTTTTTCCTATCCCTCATGCCAATGAACTAACTTATGATCAACCTCTTCTCCCTGCTGTATTATATACATAGCTCTATAATCTATCTCAACATTTCCATTTCCATGCTATCACCATACCTAAAGTCTTTTTTCATTTCCTACTGCACTGTATTAATAGCTTCCTTTCTTGGAATACCATCGAATTCTACAAATTACTCCTCAAGGGAGGAGTAAATTTTTCCTCATCTGTCCAGTAAAAATTTTTAATTGACTTCTAACTACCTTTAGTATAACATTTAGATTCATGATGACTAAGATGGCCCATATCTACATGTTCATCCTCTTCCTACAGAAATGCTTCTTCTTATTTCCCACCCCAGCAATAAAGAAATGCTGAGAGTTTTCCCAATATGTCATTCTCTTTCTTGTGCCAATAACTATGCACAAACTGTGCCTTTTACTGTAATGCCCTTCTGAATCTCATGCACCAGAAAGGCTTCCCTCAAATCTACTGAAGAACCATCCATGCTATGATATTCCCTCGAGGTATTATGTCTTGTCTTTTCCCTGACACCTTGCACATGTCTCCAGTATTACCCCTGTGAAAGGGTAATTATTAACTGTTTCCCGCCCTAACTCATCAAGTGTCTGAGGTACAGTTATCTCTGTATCTTCACAGTCTAGCCTTCTCCCACACAGATAATAGATGTCAGACACATATGTAACAAGGCTCTTCAATCCCTTCATGCTCAAGTGTACCAACATGTGTTCATTTTTCTCAAGAGAAAAGAAACTTCCAACGTTTCACTCACAGGTAAGTGGGTCCAGATTGCTCAGTCTAACTCCTTGTTAGCTATGTAGGGAACCTTCAGGAATTTAGGTGTTTAAAAGCATTGACCAGTTCTAGCATCCTAGTCTTCAAGATGGTTCAGGATAGATTGACTCCCTGGACTCCAGCCACTTACATATACTTCCTTTGGTTTGTTTGTCCTTTAGGAAGACTCTGTCTTTCCTTTCAGAACAGGGAAAAGTTCTTACTGATTTCATACTACCACTGCACTTTTTCTTAGATAGTAAGTTTGACAGTTGATGTAGACCTATATTTTGCTTTCAACCCATGTTCAAAAAGATAGATATGTTTGCAAAATGCATTGCCTTTCTTCCTCTGAGCATAAAAAAAAAAACAGATTCATACTGAACAAAAAATTAGATTCATCTCCACCAGAGCTTTCTGGTACACATTTAAAAAATAAATGTATAGTCTCAGTGCCTATAGCACAGTGGTTATGGCCCCAGCCACATACAACAAGGCTGGTGGGTTCGAACTGGCTGGGGCCAACTGCAATAAAAAAAATAGCCTGGCCTTGTGACAGGCACTTTAGTCCCAGCTACTGGGAGACTGAGGCAAGAGAATCGCTTAAGTCCAGTAGTTTGACTTTGCTGTGAGCTATGATGCCACAGCACTTTACCAAGGGTAACATAGTGAGACTCTGTCTCAAATGCAGAAAGAAAGAAAGAAAGAAAGAAAGAAAGAAAGAAAGAAAGAAAGAAAGAAAGAAAGAAAGAAATATAAAGTAGAAATCTAATGAATAGAATAGAGAAAAAGAACCTTAACTTCAGAAACCTATAGAAGCTATGACTGTAATCCTAAAGAACACTCACCTTTCCATCCAGGGTATAACCTTAACCAACTGATGCTCCAGTGTCTCAGGGAGAAGGAAGGAAATCTTATCACTCAGCATCCCAGGGGATGGTACACTGCCTAGCAGTTCATGCTCTGGATTTTGATAATATAGAGTCAAGTCCTAGTTTCAGTGTTTTAACATATTCTAATGCTGTGACTTTGGACAAGTTACCTAATTGTCATGTGCAAAGTGACCTTCCTCACAAGGTAGCTATAAACTGAGTCCATGCATGTGAGGACGTTAGCATGTGTCCCACACAGAACAAGTATTTGGGAGCTATAAGTAGAAATATTACTACACAGCCTATTCCACTGCTTTGTGTTCTAAAATTTCATCAGTATACTATTCCTTGCAATAGAAGTGTACTTATTACAAAATATCTCTTAAAGTCAGAACATTTATTTAGCCAATTCTATTAAAACATACGCTTTACACATATTACATTTTTTAAATTAAATTTTAGAGATGGAAAAATTGAGGTAAAGACAATTTAATTTGCTGAAGGTCACATCACCACTAGTCTTTTTGTAACATAGTCTTGGAAGTGATATTTCACCATCTCTTTCACATTGTTTATAGAAGGCTAGAGGAGGGTTGCTGGGAAAAATACAAGATGCTCACTTAAATTTAAATTTCAGAAAAAAAACTTTTTGTACACATATCTCCCAAATATTACAAGGGCATGTCAAATATATATTTATCTGAAATTCAATTTAACAGGACATTCTGAATTTTTGCTTAATATGTCTGTCAAAACTGAGCTAGTGACATTCTGTCACCTCTGCTGCATTTTGTTTACTGAAAGCAAATGACTAGGTCCAGCCCACGTGCAAAGGGGCGGAACATTAGACAATACGGTAGAACATCCATTGTTGATGGCTTCACTACTTTGACCACCTCCTTAAGTTGACCTAATTTTCATAGACCAGAAATGTACCATCTGTATGTACCAGTGCTGAAGGCCTAATTCCTCATGTTGACCACCTCAATATGTTGATCAATGTGTTACAGTCCCTTGAGTAGTCAACTTACAGATGTTCTGCTCTAGTGTGTGAGAGTGTGAATACTATGAAGTGGGAAGCATGGGGGACCATTTTAGGAGCTCTCTACTGCAATAACTAAAGCATATACTTTGTTCTCTTCTTTATGGTACCTTCTGTGTCTTTATAGAAGCATTCTAAAATATTATTCCTAAGTCTTCTTGGCACTTCACTGAGGGGTTCTATGAAGTCTGACAATTAAGTTCACGAACTCATCCTAGAAAAAGTGCTACATATCTCATGCTGAACATACCTACAGTCACCGATGACAACATGGTCATCTTTGAAGTACTCCCTGTTGTCATCGGTGACTGTAGGTATGTTCAGCATGAGATATGTAGCACTTTTTCTAGGGTGAGTTTGTAAACTTTGTTAGATCTTATATATAAGTGTACATGGGCTTCCGTAACAAACTATCACAGACTAAGAGGCTTAAACAATGGGTATAATTTTTTCACAATTCTGAGGCTGTAAGTTCCAGATCAAAGTGAGATTGGGTTGATTTCTGGCTAGGCCTCTCTTCCTGCTTTATGGGTGACTAGCTTCTTACTGGGCATTCAGGGGTCTTTTCTTCTTGCTCTTGAGGAGAAGAAATCAATACATCTCCAGTTACTCTTTCCCTTCATATAAGGACATCATCTCATCAAATTAGGGCCTTATCCTTATTACCTCCTCCATTTAATGTTAATTACCTCCCAAAAGGTCTTATTTCATTAAACATGATTTGGGGGGGGAACGTCACAGTGTAGTCTATATAGGTTCTTTTATAATAAAAATACTGTAAGTATAATTCAGGCTGCAGCTGAAGTTATAGCTCAGCTCTAGTTAATAACAACAAACAAACAAATAAAAAGAAAACACAACTCATTCTGGGTTTGGAGGCAACAGTAATAGTCAAGAATTCTTTAGCTTTCTTTCAGTCTTTTACCCTGCAGTTAAGCCCAAGTGAGGATTTACATAAAATATTTTTCAGCAACTTCAGAGTATAAAGCGTGCTAGTGCTGAGCTCTCCATACACGCCTCACAAAGGGTGCAATCATGTTTAAACTCTGATTGTTTATTTATATTACATGGTGCATAATTTAGGCAATTTGATAACCTAAGGGTATTTTGTGGTACTTAATTTAGGCAATTTGACAGCCCGAAGGTTAATATTGAAAGGCAGGCATGAAGAAAAACTCCCAACAAAGTAGCACTCCCATAGAAACCCTATAACAAAGCTAGAATTCAAAACAGAAGCAGATGGGTGATGTTGCTTGAGTTGAGAGTTGAGCATCTGGGTTTCCAGCTAAGGGAAGTTGATATTACTAGCATATTGGCCTTGCTGGAGGTTCTGGAAGCTCTATCAGTGCTCTTCTCTCATAGTCACCCACTGTGCACATAGCTTCTCATAATAAAGATATTTTCAGGTAAATAATAATAATAATAGTTATTTTCAAGCATCTGCTACAGACAGGCAAGTGAAGAATTCTGATCAATATAAGCAGAAATTTCTTTCTTTTTTTTTTTTTTTGAGACAGAGCCTCAAGCTGTACCCTTGGGTAGAGTGCTATGGCTTCACTGATCACAGCAACCTCCAACTCCTGGGCTCAAGCGAGTCTCTTGCCTCCACCTCCCAAGTAGCTGGGACCACAGGCGCCCACTACAACGCCCGGCCATTTTTTGGTTGCAGCCGTCATTGTTTGGTGGGTCCAGGCTGAGGATT